>CAAKMY010094466.1:0-15114 GCA_901111285.1 Corrigiola litoralis | reverse complement strand
GGCCGTCTAATTTTAGCACTAAAATTAGACCGTCTCATAAGAGACTTTCTGAAATTTAAAAGTGCATGATTGTGCATGATCAGGGAAGTGGAGTGATTGTGGCCTAAGTCAAATTGTACAAGTAGACAAATAATACGTGCATCTACATTCGTGGCTTTGCATATAGAAAAGTTGCAAATCTATCGTCCTGGTCCATGGAAATGAACATATTCTTGGACATCCGTTAATCTTTTAAGAGAGCACCTACAATAAAAGGTATTAGTCACTACTTACTACTTTCCGATGAAAACCTTGGTTAAAAGAAAAAGAATACATAAGCATTAAACGAACAAAAGTAAAACAAGTATCATAAAAGAAGATTTTTATTCCCAAAATAATGCTCTCCATAAAAATAATTTCCACTATACCTTTTTTCAAAAAATTATTTTCTTTATACCGGCCACGTCAGCGTACTCAACACTCTAAATTGTTATTCTAAAAAATCGCACTTTTATTAAAAAAAAAAAAGCTAGTTTCTACCAAATTACACTCTTCTATAATCACAAACTAAGCTTGCACAGAGCTTGAGTGCATCTATTTTGACTACACTCTACATACACTCTCAAAACTACTTTGACTTCACTTGGAACCCCCCCAGTTGACGAGGAAGATGAGATACGATGCAAAAGTAAACGCAATGAGGTCAACTGTAGTAGTTCTGGGCGCACTTGCATTTGGTTACTTAACCATTCAGTTGGGTTTCAGGCCCTTCCTTGAGAGAGCCCAACGAACCATGGATCTCCAGTTGCAAAGAGAACAAGAACAAGAACAACAACAACAACAACCCTTTGATTTTGTTGACACAAGTACCAGTCATGATGAGTCATCATTTAAAGTCATACTAGTACACCCCAACATGTAATGTTTCAGGTGTGTCTTTTGTGTTATTGCTGTATTTATGCTCTGCTTTTCTTTTGGTGGGGTTTTGGATGGTTAGTTATGAGAGTTACTTTTGATGTTTATTTATGGTTTTCTCATGATGTGAGATTGTTTTATTGAGTAAGAGCTGTTTGGGGTATATTTTTGGGTGGTTCACATTTAGTGTCTTGTTGGTAGAATTGGATGTATGATAATGTGGTGATGTTATATGATGGTGGAAGGGAGGGGGTATGAGGTCGAGGTTGAAATTCGGGCTGTTTAGAAAGCGAGGTAGCGATGTAGAGTTCCATATTCGCGGTTTTTGTGTGGACGAAATTTCCAGAAACTATGTGGGATATGGCAAGGTATGAAGTCATAGCAATGGACAACAAACATTTCCATGATATAGTGATTAGTGACTTAGAAAGGGCAGGGGTTGTTTGGATAGAAAATCAAGGAATCTAAGGAATCGGAGAGCAATATGGAGTTCACTTTCGCAATATGTATTAGAATACTAGTAGTGTTGGGTGTTAGTGGAACCATTTGTGTGTTTCAACCATTATAGCATCTCGAAGACATTAGACCAAAATCTATGCTCACATCGGCAAAATGGCTGTACAAAGAATAAGGACTATTGCCTAATTGAAAGTCAAGGTCTTTGTAGAAAGCAATTGTCACATGTGGTTAACTTTTTTGGAAGCCATGATCATGGTAGAAAGGCATTTGTGTGCTACTAGATTTTAGGAAACTATTCCCTCGTCTCGTGGCTCTTGCTTGTTTGCAATTGCAAATTCTAATGGAGGCACAAACCTCTTCCTTTGCTCGTCTAGTGTTTCTCATGTCCGAATTTGCTCTTTTGTTTCCTCTCCCTACCAGCCTGTAAACTTCCCCATCGGCACGTATAAGTCGGCCTTTATAAAAGAATGCATTCAATTATGAAAGCATTCAGTTAAGAAAGCATGTTTCATAGTCCTTACAGTCATATTTTATTTCCGCAATATTTAGCCAATCCATTTTTATTGCTAACGTTCATTTTACCTCACTCACGGTCATTCTCGTCTAATAGCTCTCTTCTGCTTCCTTATCTGATCTATTGACTGATGCAGCATCGTTAGTTTCCTTATCATATTTTGATGGCCCAGTTATAGTGCGTAGATCAATCAGAGCTGCTGCTGGTTCATTCTTTTTTTCTTGTCAATGTTTCAGGGTCATCTCATCTCTTAGGCTGACTAGTTTCTTTTAAATATCAAGTTTCTTTTCTTTAAAGCATGTTTGAAGTTTTGAACATATGGGAGGAAACGAAGTCATTTTTTAATAATCTCAAACCAAAGCTGTTATACTGATGCAAGGCTGCAAAGTGAAAACACAGATGAGGAAACTAAGTCATCAAAGGGACTGAAATATTATATCTATTTCATTGCAGTTATTTGTTAAGAAGCCAGGAAGTTGGACATGTGGGGATGGGGTGAGGAAAAGTTGGGGCCACTTGAAGGGTGAGGCAGGGGAACCCATCATATGTTCCCCTAATCAAGTCGAATTAAATTTCACGTCTCATGGTTTAAAGGTGGGACTGGCACCGCTGTCACTGTCGTGAACCCCAATTCTAATTCCTTCTCAAGTGCGAGACCAAATGAAGCTTGCTTTTGTTGTTGATCTCCAAGGTCTCGTAACATGATAAGTCCAAGTTGAGTTCCAATTATAATTTTGTTGTACTCGGGAGATTTAGCTAAATATTTTGGAAAGGCGTCTGATGATAGATCTGTGATATCCATGAAGGAAGCTCTAATTGGTCTTGCCTTCGCTGGCACCCACTTTTATACCCTCGTTTAAAATCTCCATAGCTTAAAAACACTAGGCTGCGTCATATAAAATAGAACTTCCTGAGGTTGCCATGTAGATCTTGGACCTTGGTTTGCTTTACGAGGTCACAAGACCCATGAAAGTGTTGGAAGCAATGTTAAGCCTAAGGTGATTACTATTGAGTATTGACTAATGACTAAAGAGCCTTTCTTGATATCTTTGATGCTTCTTGTCCGCATGTTTTCTTATGGAGGCATCCTTTTAGACACCAAAAGTGCATGTGTATAGAAACATGGAATGTTACTTCCTAATTTGTTCCTTCGCTAGCAACTCATCTCCTTACCTCTGTGTCCCAGCAGTAGAAAACATATTCCCTAATAGTGAGTATTTGCTTTCTTGACTATGTAGCTTTGGATTTTGTGATGTATGTCTTTCTTTGGTGGTATTCTGCGTTTTTTTTCTGGCTGATTATAATTTTTCTTACTTTGTGTTTTCCCAAACAACGGCAACCTATTGGACTTTCTTCTATCTTCGTCAACATTAATACATTATAAAGGTTTCTTAGTTGTGATTCCCGTAATATATAACTTGTTTTGATTTAATGTTTGCAGACAATAACTTTGTTGTTCCGTTTCTGGGAATGAGCCTTTCTAAAGCTACATGCATGTCCCTCTTATCAATTTAGCATGACATACCGCCCTTACGAACAACACATGACATGTTTTTACAGGAACAACATTATGTCACATTTGTTAGAATAGAATTTGCTGATGAGGACTGTGATAAGATATTTGAATGTCACTTGAGGCCATTATCAGATAAGCCCTTGTTGTAAGGTTGTTCTAAGGGTCAGGTTTGATATTCAGTTTAAGTTATCTGTAGTATGCTTTGAGGCCAAGTTTTGCAACACTGGTGATGTCAAATTACATATATTTTACTTCTATGGTACTTTTTAATGTCATCCTCTTGCACTTCCTCCGTACTACCTAAGAGCTCCTGTTCATTTGGTAGCAAGAGCCATTGTTGGCTACCTCCTCCTCCTACATTCAGGATCCAGCCATCCTAGTCAACTTCATCTTTCCATCAGGATGTCATCAAGCAGAAGGGTCTCACTTGATCTTCTTGGTTTTAGATGCTTGACATTCACATGTCTCTACTTCAAGAGCCTTGATAGTGATTTCTTTTGTGACTCCCCCCTTGTTGAAAAGGTATATAGCCTTCTTTTCTAGTATGGTAATACCTTCCGAGCTAGTGCAGACATAATTGAGACTTAAGGGGGAAATCCCACATAGTTTGCTGTAGGGACTGGACCTACCAATACCTCTCACATTATTTTCTTACAGAACCCTTAGCTCACACGCAAAAATGAACTTTAAGGTCCTTGTCCCTTGCTCTTGCTTGTTCGCATCTTTGCATTTGCAAGTACTTGTGAACCACTGCTTGCTGCAGTTCAATGATTACACAGCCGAACTCCAGCGTTAAGCTTACTCTCAGGTTAGATACAGGCCTGACTTGATCTGACAGCTCTAACTCCAGCTCAGAATCAGAGATGGATAGGATCATAGAAGTGTAGAAGTTTAATCTGCGCACTTGACCGGTTACTTCAATTACTTTGAGATATCGAATATGGACTCCAAGTTTCTTCATGCACCTGGTATTTCATTTGCTGCTTCGTTGCCAATCTCTTTGTGGTCTTGGATTCTATAAGCTAAGACCTTTTCAATGCTGCTTGGTTGAGAGATAATATAGTGTACTTTCCTTTCCTGCCAAAAGTGATCTAGCAAATATTTTCCAACAATTATCTTTTTTTCAAGCTGCAAGAGAGGTAGGGAGCTATGTAAATGGTGGTCTATCATTGTTGATTGGTAGCCAGGGCATCCCAACTGATTCTTAGTCATCCGGTGGATTCTAGAGCTGAACTCAGAAAGGAAAAACAGCTGATCTCAAAGGTGAAGGAAATCAAATATAGAATCGGTCGTTAGAGCTACAGATGCAGATATCTGACTATATTAAGGTCATCTTTTGTTTTGGATACATAAACTTTGATCTTTCCGCCCTTTCTGGAATTATAAGTCTGTAAGCTTAAGACATATGGAAGTCCTTTTTTTCTTTGTGACAATAAATTGCTGGCAATTATTGTTCCTGGATCCATTAAACTCATACAATGAAGGGAGGTGATATTTCCATGGAGCCTTTGGAACAAGCCTGATCTAAGTACACAGTGTTCATTGAAAATTGATTCCTGATTCACTGTTTGAAGAACACACAGACTTGCGGCAGCATTACATATTCTGTTTGCTGAGGCTTTCAATCAGATTACATCAACATGAGAGCTTGGTGTGACTAGTTCACCTTTTCTGAGTGATGTTAGAAACTAGCAAGTGTAGCACAGAAGCTGAAAGTTGATGGTTGTTTAAAAGACTGTGTCCCTACAATCTGTACAACTAGTGCCTCTCTTCTTGCCAGACTATTATTAGAGAGGGAGGAAGGAAAAAAGGAGAGAGAGTATATATACAGCCGATGTTAAAGTAAGAGCTAGCTTTCAACCTTTAACTGATCATCTCGCTTCAGTTGCTCAATTTGCATTCTGCAAAACTACTATAAAAGACCACTTTCTGTTCTATCTTAGTATATTAGTTTCAATCTCATTCACAAACTGTAAGGCCTGAGAATGTATTATTATGCAATTCTTTTTTCTTTTTCTTTTTTTGGCCAATGGTAATGTTTTTGGTGGTAGAGTACAAGGTCTAATGATATTGATTGTTTCAAATGTGAGAGAGAGAGAGAGAGAGAACAGCATGGGTCGTATGCTGTAGCTGAACTTGAGCATGGCTATGGATAATTTGGTCTGTACGCAACATTCCTCCGGAAGACTGGAAGAGTTGAAACTGTGGCGAAGTTATTTCTGTAGAAAGAAATGAGTACGAAACGTAAAATATGAAGGTGGAGTGAGGGAGAGAGGTCCTTACTGTGCAGTTCTGTTTTCTTTCTCCTTTCTTACCAGCAATAGAAGTTAAACTGATCCTCTGGGAGGGAAAAAATCGACAAATATTCACTTGAGAGAGGAACCAATATTGGTTGCCTAATAACTATGTCTCAGCCAAAATGATCATAGATTTCATTCTGAGTTTGTTGTAAAATAGTTTGGTATATTAGAATTTCATCTTTGACCATTCATTGTACTAAAGATTGAACCCTGAAGATAGAAGAATGATGAAACATAGTCTTCTCCTTTCTTTAGCGATTAATCACAGTTACTGCAGGAAACATCTCCGCTAATTATGTAATCTGCTTTCCTTTTTATGGCGGCATATTATATTAGTCATGTTTTAGTCAAGTATACTGACCATTGCCTAAAGCTCAATTACAGGATTTGGGGAGCACCAATATTGTAACATTCTACTTCCTTGCATTGGCGAAGATTATCATGAGTTCTACATAAAGATCCGAGCCTTTACCCAAGTTGCAGGTTGCTGCCTGTTTTTGACTCAACAAGATGTGGTTTGCTTTGTCACACATGGTGCATTAAAAGGCTTTATATCAAAATGTTGATTCCTTGTGTTAATTTTTGAATACAGTTACCCAAGACTGGTCATCTTCTGTTTTGGCTGCTCGTATGTCTGTAAGGTTTGACAAAAAGGCTCAGTGCAAATTAGTCGTTCAATTTGACATTTTAATTCATTAACTGCCTAGTTTCGGAAAATAATGACGTGATATTTGTGTTGTCTATTATAAGTTGACTGACGAACGTAACCTGTGCTACCTATACATTGTTGTTCATAGTTACTAGAATACTTGAAAATGCGCACGAGCTAGGTTCCTATTGACTACTGGTAGACTTGGTAGTAAGTATTCAGAATGCACGATTGACAAAGTATCTTTGTGGTGCAAATAGGTCCTATTTGCGTGGAATGGTGTGCCCTTGGTGTTACGGACTTGTGAACTGTGATTTATGAGATATCCTGAGTTATCTGTTGATTTTCTGTAGGAAGTAGTTGCAATTTCAAAGTAGTTGTAGGTTTGCAGATATAGCTTTGTTGAATAAAAGGCTTGCAGGAACATGAGGACATCAAACCAACGTATAGATGAGACTGGATAGCAAGGACAGTGTAAATTAACAGCCCTTCTCCCAGCCCCCTCAGTAGGAGTTCTGCTATTCTGGCATTAGTCCGTAGGTTTTTCCTACTAGAACTGCATTCATTCTAAAATGAAAATTGGGAAAGTATAAACCCCCGCCAAAGGGAAACAGATGGCTTTCGGAAGTTACAAAAGAATCAAAATTTCATAACAAAACAATGGGATGTCCTTTAATGCACAGAGAAATGGCAATCGAAATGGACAAATTAAAAAAGCAGATGATGTTATGTCAAAAATGAAAAAAAGATATAATAAAAATGGCACTTTCAACCCAATGGATCGATCCAAACGCAAATACGTGGGATCATAATTGAGCTCAACCTGAATCGGTATAACACATAACATTACCGAGTTATAATTCTCCATCAGTATCATCATTATTTATTCTAACCGAATTCATCCTTCATTCCATGTGAAACATCACAATACCAATAGAAGAAGTACACACATGAACTGGACATCCTACCAAACAATATGGTAGACCTGTCGTTCTTATGTCACATACGCATCCATCTTACAAATTTATATCCATATTAAGGAGTACGTCTCCAACTGCTTGTATTATTATAGCAATCAAGAGAACGTTATGCTAGCTGCTACTGTAATTAATCTTCTTCATTATAGTTAGATGGTGAGTGTCATTGTCCGCAATCACCAAGTTGCTGAAACGTTAGGCAAAATGTTTCATAATGCATAATGAAGTTGAATAGACTTCCACGAAACAGTACTACTAGTAACACCATGACTAAGGTTAGAAAATAGTCACTTACACTTCCACTACTACTTATTTTCCCTTCCTTTTTTCTGAAATAAAAATACCGCAAAACTCATAATGAAAAGGCTTCAACACACATAAGCCCGTGAAGACTGCGAATAAAAAGGATCACATTTGATTTATTCCGTCAATGGAGATTTCCACATAAATTCGAACGTTGGCCATTTCTTATTTTGCTCTAACTTGGTCTATTCGTTGTAACGTTACCAGCCATTGAAGCGCCAAGCTACCTTTTCTTCGTTCAACAGTTCTTGTGAGTTTCACGTCCCTTTACTACTATCGTAGTATAGTGCTCAAGCAGACTAAGCAGTAATATGCTTTGTTGTTTCCTTGATCATTTAAATAGTTAGTATCATTTAAAGGAGCACTTTTTAGTTCTTTGTCTCTGGTACTCTGGTTTCTTCTTGCATGATAGTATTTCTTTGAGATGTATGTTGTTTCTTTTCATTCTTGTTTCTCAGAAGTAATAAAGATGTTAACAAAATCACTAACAGAATGTAATTAGTTTGTTACCTATTCTAGCTTAGAAGAGTATCGTTAGGCCCTTCATCAAGATTGATCCTCTATACAAATACGGGTAGATATTGGACAATTCGCTCAAGGGGTTTTACCTTCCTTGAGGCATATTATCATAGTTTCTTTGTGATCTATTAATAACTCCTTTAAGAATATGAGCAATAACCACACCATTGATTTTTATATTTCTACAATTCTCCACCTCATTCCTAATTTGAAAAAAATTCAATTTGTGGACGGACAAATCGCTTCTCTGAACATGCTTAATCATCTACACATCTAGTACACCTTCATTAGAGAAAAGTTACCTTCCTATATGACTATTGATGTTAGGCATCGTTTTGTACGAGATGTATAAAGGAAGGTAACATTTCTCTGATTGAACGTGTACGAGATGTCAAAATGATGCAGCTGGTCTAATGAAGCAATTTGTACGTCCGAAATTTGAATTTTTATTTTTTTTTATATTATGAACGAGGTGGAGAATTGTAGAAATATAAGAACTAATGGTATAATTGTGACTCCTATTCTTAAAGCTAAGGAGTTCGAAATACTCCGTAGATCACAATAAACTAAGGCGATTAGAGATTTTATATGCTAATTCTAGAATAGCAATGGGAGTTAAGAAATGTTTGTTCTCTTATAGATTGCATAGGTTGTACGCAGAATTCGTATCACACAAAAATTTTGAATATAAAGTACATCTTTTCTCAAGTTCTATAAATTTTTCTTCTTGTAGTGGTTTTCTGTCTTATCCCAAATCATCAGCAATACCTTACCTTCTCTGAGTATTTAACACAATGTGAGTGTTTTTGCACGGAGAGGGCCTTGGGATTTGGGAGACAAGAGTACTTTATACGTTGATCTGTTCTTTGGCTCTTCGTCCACATTTTTGTGACAATTGTATAGAGTGATGGTTAATCATGGCGACTCTTTAAGTAGATTAATTTGACAATAATGTTAGTTCATTAAATATCACTCTGTGTTCCTGTGCATGAGTTCTGCAGCATATGGTACAATCCTGCCCTTTTTCTTCAAAATACATGTACATGGATTTTATATAGTAGCAGGGTTTACCAAGAAATATGGATAAGAGGGAAACCGAAAACTAAGTTACTTTCATTTCATCTTTCAAAAAAAAAAAAAAAAGTTACTTTCATTTCATCATATGAATGATTGAATTACTTTCTTCAAAATAATGATTACAGAGGTGAGCTTGCCTTTTATACAGTTATCAGTAACTGACTCTTTTCATGGCATGTTAGATTGTTAAGGAGGTAGAGTTGTCTGAACGATACCATCCTGATTCTACGGAAAGACTAGTCTATAAGAGCAAGAATTACTAATTTTGCCATGCCAATATTGCTATGAGTAATTAGTTCACTTCCATTTCTTAGTTTTTTCAATCCCTGCGTTTGTCCAAATCAGGGCCGGTCCTGACCCCCGGCGAGGAGGTGCGATGGCGTAGGGCCCATCCTAAAAAGGGGCCTACTTTAAGAAAATTTTGTGTTTATTTTTTTAATTTATACATACCATAAATTTTTAGGGGCCCCTCATTCGTTATTTGCACTAGGGCCTCCAATACCTCATGAACGGGCCTGGTCCAAATTAAAAATTATAATAAAATTTATCTTTATATTCTTAAATCTTAAATACTATGAAATGGAGCTAGGAGCCCAAAGCTACATATTCTCATTATGCTATCAGGACAGGTTTTGCAATACCAGCCGGGAAGACTCTAAAACATATGAATATATCATCTCTGATCATTTTTTTGCATTCCTACCATTGACTGAAACTACTAAAAGCCTCACTCAGGTTTTTTGTTTGGATTTACCTGTTTACTCATGCAATTCGTTCATTATCTATGTTAATATTTTCTCATCTTATTCTTACTTTTCTTTGTAATCAACTTCTTAGATGGAAAGAGAGCTTTAAAATGTCACTTCAAGTTCAAAGTGTATGTCCGCTAAGCAGCGACATATTTTACGACATATTGAGGCGTCTTGATGGAGCAACTTTGGCTAGAGCAGCATGTGCTTGCTTAGCATTCTCCTCCATCTCAAAAGAGGAGAGATTATGGGAAAATGTTTGTCATTCTCTATGGCCTTTAACCAATAAAGATGATGTAAGAAATTTGGTCAGATCAATGGGAGGGTTCAGGAAGTTTTATGCTGATTGTTACCCTCTTATTGTAAATAAACATCTAGCTCTGCTTCCTTGGGAGACCTTTCTGGAGGACCCTGAAGAATGGTCTGAAGCAGACAACTATGAAAAATATGAAGAGTATGAGTGCATTCTACCGTCTGACTTTGTTTCCCTGATTGACATAAGATACAAGGGAAAACTGATTTTCTCCAAAGTTCTTTGGGGTCTTCATGAGTCAGATGTTCTCAGTAATTGGTTTTACAATTCGCCATTCCATGTCGACCTTCTAGGCAATTCTAATAACGATAATGAACTAGGGAAAGTTACGCTTTCAGTTGCAGATGGTTTGCCTTCAATGCAATCGATAGATAGTGAAAGGAAGGAACGGAAGCTATGTAAAGAGCTGGAGGATGGCATACGGCTCAGTTGGCTAATTGTCAATAGAAAGGTTAAGCAAGCTGCCAATGTTTCGAGTTGCATCCCACTCGATGTTCAAAGGCATTGGGCTTCCGACAAGGACTTTCTTGTACGATTTGGTTCTGTTCTCCCTGCAGAGGATGTTCTACCTTGTCAGGTGGTAGAATGCATACTTCTGGCGAAGTTCAGAATGTTTAAGGACACTGCCAGTGGTTGTATAAACATTGAGCTAAACCAAGTGAGCATGCAATTGAAAGACATGGAAGGTTCTCATGTGAATGGAAGAAATAGTTTGATGGTGTTGAAGAAGGCGTTAAGCTGCAGGAGGACCAGGAACTTCTGTGAAGTTATGGAGTGTTGCAATCTATATTCCAGAGTTCGCAATGAAATAAAGGAGGAGAAGCTGAGAAATGAAACCCGGATTGATAGATTGTGCATCATAAGTGGCATTGCTGCTGTCGTTGCTTTCTGGCTATGTTTCCTGTAAATAGTTTTGCATAGTTGTAATCCCTTTGTGTAAGCATTTGCTTGGGATGTACTTTAAATAATTTTGTGCACACACCTAAACCTTTTGTGAGTATATCCTACCTATACTAAAAGCGCCTACGAGCTTCTCAAGCAGGCAACAATCTTGGTTTCGCCCAAACAACTTGGTTTGGTTGTGGGTTAGGAATATATGGACCAAAAGAAAAATTTACCATCTCTCCGATCCTTGTGACAACTTTGTTTGGGTGTATTTTCTGACATATATAAATACACGTGATTCGTATACAAAGTCCTGGAATCAAGTATATGATTGAATAAATCAGAAGTATGCTTTATATATAACAAGTGCAATATGTGGGCTATTATTCTTATAACAAGTTATGACGATGGGCCGAGTTAATGTCTGGTCCAGCGAAGCTGTACCTTTGAAGCTGTTCCAGCGAAGCTGTACCTTTGAAGTTGGTCCAGCGAAGCTGTACCTTTGAGGTTGGTCCAGCGAAGCTGTACCTTTGAAGTTGTTCCAGCTTAGACAAATATTGTGTGGCCAGGAGCTGTGAAGCCTCATGACCAAGTCAAACTGTCCTGGAAACGCTCTCACGTCTTCTTCTCAACTAACTGCTGATTATTAGGAATATATAGGATTGAAATGCCGTTGTGGGTGTAACCACGTTCCTATTTAGTGGGGATTGTAACGTTGTATAACGGCTCCATTCAAATATTAATTCTAGGGTTAAGATAGTATAAATAGAGGAAAATGGAGTGAGGAGAAAGACACGAAACATTACACTTCCACACAGATATAGCTTACAAAGACACTCCATTGTTGCACCTGCACACACACAACCGAACTCCTCAGATTGAAGAACATATCATCTGAGCCACAACGAGAAACAAATAGTAAGACATTTCGGCAGGCAGGGCCTCATCCCTCCCGTGGTTTTTTCCCTATTTTGGGTTTTCCACGTCAACATCCTCGCGTTCATAATCTCTGTAGTTATTCTCGTATTTGATAATCTAATCGTCAATCCGTTAAAAAATATATGTAGCTAGTTGGTCCCGATAATTATAGAATTTACAGTAATTGTTTTTTATCCAAAACAATTTGGCGCCCACCGTGGGGCCTCTAGTTACTAATCTATTTAAAAGACGTGTTAGACAGATTCAACATTCAACTACGAAATGACAAAAGACGCAGAGCCCAGTGACTCAACCGCGAAGCAGATTGCAGATCTGAGGAAATTGATCGAGAAACAGGCTGAGAATCAACGTCTAGCAGCTAAATCCCATGCTAAAGAGATCAACAATCAAGCAGCAATGCAAACAACTCAGCTGCATGAACTCAGAAAAGCCACAAATGCAGAGATTGCCAGAATGGTTCAAGCCAACAACTTGCTCTCGCAACAACTAGCAGCAGCAAACCAGGCGATCCTAGAAGCAAAGAAGCAATCTCCTGCAGAAGCAGATCTAACCCCTGTTAAATTAAATATGGACGGAGTAGATTCACTTGGATTTAAAACTCCTCCTATCAAAGGTTTTGTTGCAGGAAAGGAGCAGTTCCTGAGCGGGACCACCAGCAGTGACACACCTGGATCGTCAGCAGCAAAGCCATTCATGTCCGAACCTAACTCGATTGGTACCCCTGTTCCTGAAATTATTACTACTACTGTTCTACCTAATATGGTCGCAGGGAACCAAGGAGAAACTCTGATGGCCAAGCAGATTTAGGAGCTATACAACATGATCAACAAAATTCCAGGAGTCCCCCAACCCTTGGAAAAAGCTGCTGCATCCAGCTACGCTGACTTTCCTTTTACCGATAAGATTGCTTTAGTAGAAATTCAAAAGAAATTTACTGTAAATGACATGCAGCTCTATGACGGGACATGTGATCCTCTAGACCATATAGCCCATTACAAGCAAAGGATGATGACTATTCATGTCCCCAAAGATATGAGAGAAGCAAGCATGTGCAAAGGTTTTGGATCCACCCTATCTGGACCGGCTCTCCAATGGTTCGTGAATCTGCCCAATGGCTCAATATCAGCATTCGCAAATCTAGTAAATCTGTTATATGCCCAATTCGCCAGTAGCAGAAAGATCCAAAAGCAGACAAGCGATCTATACCGAGTGGTCCAAACTGCAACAGAACCACTCAGAGCCTATCTAGCCAGATTCAATGCAGAGAAGATCTCCATCCAGAACTGCGATTTGCCTACAGCAATAGAGGCATTTCGCCAAGGTTTGTCTAAAACTTCCGAGATATATAAGGAACTAACCAAATATCCCTGCAGCTCTTTTGAAGATGTGCAGGCAAAAGCTTTGGCTCAAATCAGACTAGAGGAAGATGCCTCATTCAGGCAGGAAGTCAAATACGACAACCCTCAGAAGAAGACTGTGGTAACCCAGCAGCAAGATACTCGCTGGAGACCCTATCCAAAACCTGGAGGAAAGACCAGCATGACTGAAGGAGCTGGAGCAGAGCGTGAAGACTGGAGAGATGCGCCTGACCTCCCTCCTAAGCTAGAATACTATAACTTTAATGTGTCACATGCAGAAGTTGTTAATGCATTGCAGGGTATAAAAGGAGCGAGATGGCCTTTGAAAAGTGAAAAGCCGCCTTATAAGAAGGATCAGACTAGATGGTGTCATTATCATGCTGATCATGGCCATTTAACAACAGAATGTGTAGGCCTGAGAAAAGAAATAGCATACCAGCTGTCCAGAGGGAACTTGCAAGAGCTCCTACCCCGAAGGCAACATAATCAAGAAGCAGGAGCGAATCCAGAAGCAGAGCTCCCGTTACCCCCTCCATCATGTGCTAAAACTATAAATTTTATTGCTGGTGGATCTAACATTTCAGGTTCAACCTACTCTGCAACAAAGAGAAACGCAAGAGAAGGAATGACGAACAAACCTGCTGGTCCTAAGACTTCTGATCCAGCAATTATATTTACAAGCGAAGATTTGCAGCATGTGGTGCACCCACACGAAGACGCTTTGGTGGTGTCCCTCCCAATCACAAATTGCATGACCAAGAGAATACTAATAGATAATGGAAGTTCCACCAACCTGATGACAAAGGAGACTCTGGACAATATGGGACTCAAAGCAGCGACTATTCCTGACGTCACCTCAACAATATTGGGCTTCAACGGCGAACCAACAGTGACCTTGGGGGCAATTAGCCTTCCAGTATATTCACAAGTGGTAAACTCTTTCGAATATTTCAATATTGTACCATCTTTATCTGCATACAATGTGATCCTTGGCAGGCCATGGATCAACAACCTGAAAGGAATAGCTTCTTGCTACTACCAATGTATGAAATTCCCAACTCCGTGGGGAGTCATGACGATAAGAGGAGATCAGAAACAATCCAGAAGCTGCTACATGGTAAGTTTGAAACCGGTAAGTGAGGCTTCCACTTCTGGTGTAAAGTCTGCATAGCAATTACAGGTAGAGTCGGTCCAGGCTGAAGTAATCAAGCCAAAAGGTCAAGACTATATAGAGACAAGCCTGGACCCACTCCAGCCAGAGAAGCAGGTTCGGCTAGGAGCAGACATTTCTGCAGAAATCGAAGTGGAACTGACGGAGTTCTTAAAAGAACAGATCGAAGTGGAACTTGGTGGTCGTGAGAAAGAAAAATGGCAAATGGCGAGTCTGCATAGACTACACAGACTTGAATAAAGCCTGTCCAAAGGACCCCTTCCCGCTGCCGCACATCGACACGATGGTAGATGCCACATCAGGCCACAAAATGCTGACATTCATGGACGCTCATGCCATTTTCCATCAGATCAAAATGGATGAAGCAGACCAAGAAAAGACTGCCTTCATGACTGACAGAGGTATCTACTGCTACACAGCTATGCCCTTTGGTTTAAAAAATGCAGGTACCACATATCAGAGGCTAGTCAACTTAATGTTCAAGGATTTGA
>CAAKMY010094455.1:956-13978 GCA_901111285.1 Corrigiola litoralis | reverse complement strand
AATTAATGGAGATAAATAAGGAAGATTGTTAGATGATTTGATCTTTATTTAGTGGAGATAAATAAGGAAGGTGGAGGAATTTTTTTAAAGAAAAAAGCTGCAGAAAACTGTGGTGCCGACACGTGGCACATTCGTTTACTACTTTAGTATATAGTATAGATGTTACGTTAATGTTTGAATATAACCAAGGATGCGAGGATCTTATCTCTCCTCTAAATTTTAGAAGCTTATTTCTAGAATGATCTATTGGGTTTAAAAGCGAACTCATTTTGATAATGTGTTATTAGATAAGTTTAGAAGACAAAGTTGTTGCAATAGTTTCGGAACTTTGGATAAGAGTTTATCATGTCTCGTTATACTTCTGGAAAGTACAATAAAGATACTTTCCCTTTAAGGGATCTATTCATCTTAATATTTGTCTACTTTACAACATTTACACATTTACCATACACTGATACATTTCTCCAAGACTCCAGCACACATACCTTCAATTTGTTGTGGAGGTCTTTATTTCTGACCAATGAACGGCCACATCACAGGAACAACAAAAGGACAATGGTGCATTCATCAACCATCATATAAAGGTTCGCAAATTCTTTAGGCTGATGATATATCTAGTATTCTGTTGAACTGCCCATACATTTATTTTCCATGGATGATCTTCATGAGAACTCACCATTGTCCACCCAAACTACAATAAAAACCAACACAAATAAATCTTGTATGATTTACATACTACCCATCTTAGTCCTTATTACTGCTGTCTCATTAACTTGTGTTAAATCTGACTACTTCAAAACCCATTTACTTAGATCAGCATTTTCTTCAGGAAATGCTAACATTTTTACTAAAATCCTTGGGAATATTATGTATAATGATGAATATGAAAATACCCAGAAAATGAATTCCCCTTATTGTGTCCTGTGGATGGCCCCTTTCCTGTCTGGTGGAGGGTATAGCTCAGAAGCATGGTCTTATGTGACAGCCATTAGTAAAAATGTTAAGAACCCGCTGTTTCGATTAAGGATTGAGCAACATGGGGACATGGAGTCTGTTGAGTTTTGGGAGGGATTGCCTGAATATATGAGAAGTATGGCAATGGAGTTGCATCAGACTCAATGCAGGATGAATGAGACTATTGTGATTTGCCACAGTGAGCCAGGTGGTTGGTACCCTCCACTTTTCGACACATTTCCGTGCCCACCATCTGCTGATTATGGCAATTTTCTGGCCGTTGTTGGTCGGACGATGTTTGAGACTGATAGGGTGAATTCTGAGCATGTTAAGAGGTGTAATAGGATGGATTATGTTTGGGTTCCGACTGATTTTCATGTTTCTACTTTTGTGGAAAGTGGGGTGGAGTCGTCGAAGGTTGTGAAAGTTGTTCAGTCAGTTGATGTGGAGTTCTTTGATCCGCGGAGGTATAAGGCTTTAGATCTTGTTCCTGTGAGAAAACTGGTCTTAGGCAAGCGTGGCAAGGGTGTGAGTTCGCGTTCAGATGAGGAGTTCGTTTTCTTGAGCATCTTCAAGTGGGAGTATAGAAAGGGTTGGGATGTGCTGTTGAAGGCATATCTAACAGAATTTTCCGGGATCGATTCGGTGGCTTTGTACCTGTTGACAAATCCTTACCATACTGACAGGGATTTCGGCAATAAGATAGTAGAGTTTGTGGAGGATTCTGACCTTGAAAGACCTGACAACGGCTGGGCTCCTGTTTATGTCATTGATAAACACATAGCTCAGGTAGATTTACCAAGGTTGTATAAGTCATCTAATGCCTTTGTCCTGCCTTCGAGAGGTGAAGGATGGGGCCGGCCAATAGTGGAAGCTATGTCAATGTCTTTGCCAGTGATCGCCACAAATTGGTCAGGGCCAACCGAGTATTTGACAGAGGGCAATGGCTATGCTTTACCAGTGGATAAAATGAGTGAGGTGAAGGACGGACCATTTACGGGCCATTTGTGGGCAGAACCTTCAGTTCATAAATTACAGGGTATAATGAGACATGTAATGACAAATGCTGAGGAAGCTCGAGTGAAAGGAATTCAAGCAAGAGAAGACATAATTACTAGATTCTCCCCTAACATTGTAGCTGAAATGATTAATAATCTAACCAGAGCGATTCTAGATGAAAGAGGTTGATTTTTGGAAATTTCTTTTTTCGGTTGATCTCTTATGTGATTGGGCTCAAAACCTCGAGTTTGGATCAGAAATTTGAAGTGGTGTATCCTACTCAAATTTAGTTAATCACCCTTCGATGTTGGCAAATTAGTCCTCAACGTAAAGTCTCAAAGGGGGCCTGTAAACAGATTTGTGCTCTCATATGCATAGCAATCTTTGCTGCTATGCTGAATCATGACAAGCCTGATGATTTTATGACCCGTTTCAGTGGGACGACATTTTCTGAAGTTGGTCTCTGTGATAATGAGATATATTATATCAGTTGGTAGAGGCATATATTGCTACATGGAGGCCTGACATAGTGACATCTTTAGTAAAGAAACTATTCAAGCTGACTTCTGTTCTCTCTCAATCATGAAAGATTGGTTACCGGTGTGTTTCCAGCTGCAGGACTTTTCGAGATGTTAGCCGAGCAGGATTTCATTAAATCAAGCCGTCTCAAGGCTCAACTGACAAAATAGAATGGTAGTATACAATAACCTGATGTGTTCTTTTTTTTTTTTTTTTCCATACAAATAGCATTCTCTTGTTTCTTCTGTTCTTGTGTCATTTCGAGCTGACTACTAAAGGAGTGGTTGTGCAGTTTGTACAAATGGAATAAGATGAAACCTTGGTTGACTGAAGCATTAGAATTTCACATTTTCATGGCTGCAGGCATGAATCACCGGAAATACTCAGTTGGATTACGCAGGGATCCGAAGAGGTCATTGGAACACTATAGGGTAAAGTAGCTCACTTTGTTAGGCAGCTACATTGGTTATCTTACTTCCGCTGCTCTTGAAGAATTGCTGACAATTTTTTTAATGCTCATCTGCATTTCTTCTGTTCTAATATAATTTCAACTCCACTACAATTATTTGGGAAGTCAGCGAATTTGAAATAAAGAATTTGAACTCTTCTATTGTTTGAAAACCATAAGAATTCAAGTATCTTATATGCAAAAACTACACAGTAAGTGAAAACAAAACCCAACAATGCCAAGAAATTGTAATGTCCTCAATCCTCATAGCCTCATAGATAGTGTTAGGAGCTGCTTAACTTGTTATGCGTAGTGGGTTCACTAAATGGTTCATAAGCCATGCGTAGGCTCGGTTTTGTTATGTTTGTTTTGTTTTGACTGCAGCTCGCCTCAGATTTTGCCTAAATGGCCTTTGTTCAGATTAATTTGCTCAACTTTTATCCAAGTTCTCAATAGATTCTACATAGATGCCAGGTGAAAGTCCTTCAATCAACCATACAGCACATACAGGATAGCAGATCAAGTCACTCCTGTGAGGAATGCCAAAATGATGGCACGCCAAGTCTTATTGAAGATGGGGAGCAAAAACTTTCAAAACTTCTTCATAAACAGGCCTCTTAAAATCCACACACTGCACAAAAAATTTAAGACTTGGTAAGATAACAGACAAGAGTGTATATACTTTATAGTTAGTTCTGAGAGGAAACTCACCCGCTCCAGTACTTGCTCAGGTGACATCCATGTCCACTCGCCAAACTCCGCTTTCTCCGTGCCATCACCCAAGAGATTGATCTCATTGTCAATCCCCACAAACTTAAGAAGAAACCTGCTCATAGAAGATATATTCACAAAATATTAGAACTATGAGATCTAAGGATATGAATTTTCTGCACCCACACTAAACTTCGTGTCTCAAAAGTTGCTCATTTTCCTCGGAGTAGGCAATTAAAAAGACCACAACAGAAAATGCATTTAAACTATCGTAAGATGAGATTCCTCATTCTCCATCCTATGAAAAGAACTGTTCAATTGTGTACACAACGAAAAGCCCACCATTATCCAAATATAACCTCATGTCACAACCCCAAATTAAAAAAAAAAATTAAAAATTACAACCAGCTACTCATAATAAAAGACCAAAGCATCAAATATTCAGATTAGCAATGAAGCTCCAACCAAATGGCATTTGAGGGGTCATATGAACGCAGCCTAATTACTTTACTGTTTCTCAGTCGGTTGCTGTTAGACTTTCAGTGGAAATGCCTCACCAAATTGACCACAACTAACACAACCCAGTGCGCAAAATTCCAAATTGGGCAAAGAAGCAAGAAGATAGACTGGATGAGAACAGGAAGAAGGATAAGCTCCAAATTTGAACCTCATAATCAGTATCGAAGATGTATTCAGTTATTCACACACCCATTTAAAGTATTATATGAGAGAATTAATAACTCTGCTTGTCCTAGACTTCACAAGAAATCGACAGAGGGTGCTCAAAGAGGTTGAATTGACTGTTTGCGAGCATCATGTCATCACTTCTATCGTTTTGAGGTTGAGGGCACACCATTTATTAGTAATGGCTATACTGGGATAAAAAATAAAAAACCTACCCATACAAAAGCTAATATATATGATTATCTAGACAGAATATTGGTGTAAACCCAAAGTCCCTTCCGCGCTTTTCCACACCCAGAAAACCGACTGAATTCTAGGATTTCCCAACTAAGTCAGTCATATCCCTATGAGCGTGTTCAACATATGTAAAGCTGCAAACTAATTCAGTGAATTCAGTGTTAGCTCACCACTTTTGGGCTTGACCCTTCCAGTCTGATCCCCATTGACGCTTAAGTTTCTCCCTAACTACTGGCGGAAAATCATAAGTAAGCCAATATGGTACCTGCGCATGCAGAACAGAGCTAAAAATCAACTATTAGCATCATACATAGCTAATCAGATCAAGCTCTAAGATTCTAAACTGTGTCTTAACAAGGAAGAAGTATGGGGGATACACTGCAAATGATTACAATAAGAGCAAGATGCAAAGCAGCTGGATTTGCAACCAAAATCATTATCAGTGCGTAGAATTCACAAAAAAGGTCAAATCAGAAGCAAATGAAAGTTCGTAATAATAGGAGAGAACCACGAATTTCCACTTATGACCCTCTGCCTTCAGAGCACTACAGGTGTGAGTTTTACCGAAAGAGAATCCACAGAAATGAGCTGTACAAGCAACAATCAGGCTTTGCAGATGTGATAAAATGACTTTAGATGCTACTAGAAGAATTTATACGCAATGTGTAGGTTTTCTAATAAGTTCCTAAAATAAACAGAATGCAAAGAGAAGTTTCAGTAGAATGTTTCTTTAATTACATTCTTAAGTGTTCCCCATACATTTCCTATGGGTACCATATGTAAACAATCCTAGATCACTCTCCGTAGGTCATTAAAATTTAATTCTTACAAATAACTGATGTAATACACAGAAACACAGGAGGTCTAGACCTTTTATTTTTTTGAATAAGAAAATAAGAATATTATGTAAAAAGCATAAAAGCGTGAACAAGGAGTGCTCTAAGAGTGATAAATACAAATTAGAAGTTAGCCCAATTCCATTGAAGACGGGTAATTAGGATACTTTTTAAAGCACCCCCAACCATAGCCCATGTAGAAGCTAACCATACTATCCTGCCCCAAATGCAATCCAACCCCACGAGAAAATGCGGGAATCCTCTACTCAAATTTACCAGAAAAGAGCTTGCATAGCACACAAACCCAAAGTTGTTTCCCTTCACGAGAACCTCCAAATCCCACAAGTCTTACCTGTAAAAATTCCACAAGAAACTGGTAACTCGTACAATGTATAATGTTGGTTCTTACATATTTCAACACATTGCGTTGGAAATTTGCAGGGGATCCACAGCTCAGAATATTGTCTGCTCCTATTTAGAATAAATATCTCCAATTAGGTCTACGCCAGACTCATAAATGGAGTGTATATGCCAGAATATATATTTTGACTTCATTGTTAGAGGATCCAATAACTTGTCAGTGTGGGGTGGGAATCGTAAACCTTTTCTAGTCTTTCCTTGGCATATCTACTGGAAAGGTATTCAGCACCCAAACAAAGCTCGTATATGGTGATGCGGATCCTGTCTGAGTTGGAAGATAGGATGAAGCATGAGTAGGTAGAGGAAAAACATCTACACAACAGAGCCCTCCCTCCCTCCCTCCCTCCCTCCCTCGTAAAGTCATCCATAACTGTGGCAAACAAAAAGGGGATAAATGAAAAACCTTGGTGGACGTCAACCGTAATAGGGAAATCCTAGTCTTACCACCATCAAACATATCTTCGATAATTTTATAGTGCATCCTCATGGTGGAACATTCTCACAAAAAGTAGTGTATGACTGGAAGCCACCTTTCTTCAAAAATACATTATAGTGAGGTATGATCGTCATATCATTCAGAAGTCAAAAGCTCCTCAGTATCCCCCACCACCTATGACCAAAAGAGTGTGGATTCCGAAAGGTCCAATTGAGAAAAAGAAAACAAAAAATGTTAATAGTTTAATACAGACAGTGGTATAGCCAAATTCCTGCTGAAACTGGATGAAGTGTTCCAACTTATGCTGCTCAAGTGGTGACATGACAATCTACTACAATTTCCATCACATGCTCAAATGGCTTTTCTGTACTGGTAAGCAATGCAGTTGCGAATGGTCAAGGACCTAGTACCTCTCAGCTAAATTAGATTGTGGATAGAAGTGGCCAAGAACTGAAGACCTCTGAGCAAGGTGAGAATGTGCCCTGGATGTTCCAAAACCCCTTTTCCCTCATGATTATTTTAACATGTAATATCATAGGAATTAATAAGTCCTTGAAGAAAAGTGAACTTAGAGATTTTCTTAGAATAAGTGAAGTTAATGTGTTGGTTTTACTGGAAACTAGGGTGAAACACCATAACTCAGCAAAAATACTGAAAGCAATAACTACGCAATGGTCCTGTGAGGGTAAATATAATGACTCATATAATGATAGAATGTAGATTGAATAGATGGCAGATAGAGTTAGGTGGATATTATTCGGCAAAAACCTTTCATTTGCATATTTGTTTTGACGGTTTAAAGATTTGTCAGTTTACTACTATCTGATTTCAGTTCTGTTATAATGAGAACAGAGTTATGGCAAGAGACCAGGGATATTGCATCTCATTGTGTCTTGCAGGTGCTTAGTGTGGAGGAATGGAGGATAGAGTTGGTGGTAGCGTTATTCAGCCTTACAAAGTCTATGAACTAGATCTGACTTAATCTGCAATCTATTTTCTATATCATATTTAGACCTGTTTGAAATAAAGACTAGTGGTACCATGTACATAGTAAAATCGACGAGAGCTTTGGGTAATTTGGATTGCTCTTTTTCTGGATCCTGGCATCTCTGATCATATTTGTGTTCTCTTAGATATTGCTGTAAAATAATCAGGCAAGAAAAACCCGCATCTGCTTTCCCAATGTTCTTATCGATCAAAAGACCTCTACTGTGATTTTGAGTAATGTTTAGCAGAAGGCGAAGGGAAACTTTAGGGGTCTATGGAGCAATTTCAAAAGGCTCAAACTTGCTTTAAAAAATCTATGTGCAGAAGAGTTCTATAGCACTGAAAGGAATTCCATTGCTTTTAGACAATAACTCAAAGAAGTCCCAAGTCTTCAGAGAGAGGATAATGATCTTATAAGCAAAAATAGATATTTTCTAGATCAGATCGTCATAGAACAGAAACACAGAGCAGACTGGATCAAATCGGGTGACTCGAATACTTCTTTTCTGCATAAATGTTTATGGCCTCTGGTAGAAACAAAAATTCAATTGCTCTCAAAAGTTCTTCTTGGCCTCTGGGCCGAAAGCTAATGTACGCAAAAAGTGATGTGTTCATGGCTGGGATGTCAACAGATAAATTAAAGGTAATTGAATTCCTGCAGATGCCATAAGGTATCTTACCAGTTAGATATTTAGGTGTTCCTTTATGCAAAAAGTGAGTCCCTATTGGCCACTGTCAGCCTCTTACTACTAATCATGGCTAGGATAAAAAAATTGGACTTACTCTTTTCTTATGCTGGAAGAATTGAGCATATAAAAAATGTGCTCTTAGGTATGCGAACCTACTGGGCTCAGATTTTATTATTCCGAAGAACGTCGTCGTGGTCATTGATATGCAACGTAGGAGATTCTTATTGCCAGGCAATATTGGTACTTCTACAAAGGCTCTTATTGCTCAAGAAAGTGTTTGTCTCCCAAACGAGGTGGTTGGCTTATACATTCTTGATATTGTGCATTGCAATACAGCTGCAGTTACTAAGGCTTGTTGGGCTGTTTGCTTAAGAAGTAGATACATATTTACTATATCAAGTGGAGACCTTTTCCCATGCAGCTCCCCCATAGAGCTTCATGGCCTGTGAAAAAGATGTGGCCTAACAGGAAATATATTGCTCAACTCGAAAATCAGGGCTTGTCTGACAATTTTTAGTAAAGAAAATGCATGGGCAAATGCAAGGCAGTTTTGACAAACCCTCCTGCCGGACACAAGTTTGTAAAGATGATGAATTTCTACAATGTGGTTGATTTTGTGAGGTAGAATAGAAACTGCTGATAGACTTTTGAACTGGAGTGTTACTTAAAATCCTACGTGTAGCCTTTGTCATGAGCAGCAGGAACCTTTGGACAATTTATTCTTCAGACGCAATTATGTTGATGCTGTCTGGCAAAGGATTCTGCTATGGCTAGGTTATAATAGAACAATTTAGCTGTGAAGGCATGTAGTCTACTGGATTCAAGCTAATTGCAGGAAACAAATCCTAAGCTAGAAAACTCCTGATCTCTTGGACAGCAGCTTTTCACCATATTCCGTGGGAGCGCAATGAAAGGGTCTTTCTAAAGTAGCTAAAACCTTCTGAGATGTTGGCAAAACAGATTGCACACGAAGTCATCCATAAATGCTGAAAATGATAAGTTAAGGGTAGCTGTAAATGAACTTTATTGGTGATGTCTCTCTTGGTTTCTTTTGGTACTTTCATTGCGACTTTGTGATTATTTTGTCTACTGGAATTTCAGGTCGGGGGCAGTTTGTTGCCGTCTGATAATGGAAACATAATCCTAATTTTACAGAAGAAAAAAAACCAGTAAATATAAAGGATAAATGAATATGTACAAATAAAAAAAGCCTTAAAATATATGAGGGATCACGTAAATATAGACGAGTAGCACAAGAATCAGTGAATCACCTAACTTAGTATACATTTGAACCACCAGATACAGCACTTACAGCATTAATACTATTTCCCTTCACGTAAATATAGACGAGTAGCACAAGAATCAGTGAATCACCTAGCTTAGTATACATTTGAACCACCAGATACAGCACTTACAGCATTAATACTATTTCCCTTCCTGAAAGCTCATATATTATATCTCTACAAACCTCATAAATAGCTGCTAAGTAGCACAGATGAACCTAACTTTTAGCAATTTCTCCTTCAGAAGTCAGAGAAACCATTCCATTTCCCTTTAAAGATTCCATCTTCTAATACATGGTAGCAAGTTAGCAACCAAACAAGCACCCTCCCCCAAATCATATAAGCAACAGAATACTTTACAAAATAAATGACCAACACTCTAACTAGCTTCTTTAAATAAGCCACGTTTCCTCTTGACCAACAAGTCCCCTGTAAAGAGTCTACCTCTCAAAGCAATGCAGGTCATAAATCATGTCTAGTCCTAATTACCAAGTATGCTATGCCACCGGATGAGCAAGGTTCGCACAGAATCTCCCTCTTTTATTTCAAGCATCAAAGTCAGTAATAGCTTGTACAAGTGAACTAAACCAACTAAGAAAATCATCCCTCGTTGTAACAACTTCCTCCAAGTCCAGA
This sequence comes from Corrigiola litoralis, assembly GCA_901111285.1. NCBI lineage: Eukaryota > Viridiplantae > Streptophyta > Magnoliopsida > Caryophyllales > Caryophyllaceae > Corrigiola > Corrigiola litoralis. Next base: position 4,139 of record CAAKMY010094455.1, on the reverse strand, counting down.
AAGACCTAGGACTAGCTTGGGTTGTCTAGACTGTGATAAGACTTCTTACATTGACACCAAAACGAGGGTCTATCTATATAGAATTGCCATAACATTTCGGAGATGCCGCTTAATTCCACCCTAGCATCTCCTTAGAACTAAACCACCTTCAATGAAAGGTGCACAACATGGTAGGCATTTAAGCAAGCCAAAGGCAACCCTACCCCAATATTCGTTTCAGAATAACATTACATACGGCCAAAGAGAAACGAACAATTTTTCTCACTTCAAGAAAGAAAAGAGCTACTTTCCAGTTAGCTTCATCCCAAAAAGTTCTAGAAACGGAGTTGGAGACTATAATTTCAACAACAAAATTACTAAAGAACAATTAGATTACCAAGTAGGCTTGCATTGAACAACTACTTTATCTGTTTCTCTATAAGAAAGGAAAAGAAATTCCTTGAAGGGGACTTCTAATTTATTGGATTTTAACCTTTACTACTCTCTTGTCTGTCTAGGTTCCGACTCCCCATGGGCGCATTTCACTTCTACTCTCCTGCTCCACAATAGAGAATATCTCTCTTTGCTTAGAGAGTAACATCTATCTACTCAGATTTTATAATATATTCACACTATTGATTAAGCTTAACAAACAGAAAGCCAAACCTCTGCAAGGACTTCCACTGAAGCTATCCCAGTCTCTTCCTTAAGCTCCCTGATGGCTGCAGTTTGGGGATCTTCACCTTCATCTATGCCACCCTGCAAATATTGTCTATTGTCACTATTAGCTAGACATGCAACAGGAAAGCATATACTCTTTACACATGGAAGAGAAGAGTTTCAGGCACATCCAGAAGGAAAAATTATCAGTGTTTTGCATGAAAAAACCAGTCAACCATAGAATTCCTATATTTACCATATTATAATTCCTATAGACTTCTTTTTCTTATGCTCAATCATGAAGGCTTTCTGCATAGCAAAAAATTAGACATAAAACCCACAAAGAGGAAAAAGAAGAATGTTCCTTATAAACGGAAGGCTTTGGTTCTGGATATGAGATACATAACAGCGTACTTTGTAACTATCTCTCCCTTCCTCCCTCGCTCGCTCCTGCTCTCTCTCACTCTTGCTCTACCTCTCCCTCTTTTGTGCCCTCTCTCTCGCTCCCTCCCCGTCCTCCCCCCCCCCCATTCTGTCTCTCTCTCTCCCTGACCACCCCCACCCTCCCCGTGCAATAAAATACACTGTGTAACTCTAGTCATAATTCATCACTCCAAGAACTAAAATTCTGAAACACAATTGTCACAAGTCTGATGAACTTGGCTCGAGTGCTTTGGACATAATAATAAAGCTACTCTACAGACCTTTCTATACAGTCTTTACATCAAGCGGTATAACTAAAAGGATGCAATATAGAAAAGGTTAGAAACTCCCCTTTTCTCTTTGTTATCACTTACCAAAAACAGAGCAGATTACGTGCGAATTTTCTATACATGGCTTTCCGACAATCTTCGAACCTTCGATAATAAGCTTGCTTTAGTCATGCAAATTACAATTGACAATTAGTTTTAATGCAACTAATATTAGGCCTATAGGTGGACAAGTCTGCGAAACAGTTATGAGTAGGTCACCATGAGCACCTCTGTGAGAATTCAGTCCAAGGCCAACCCATACATTCACATATGATTGGGTTAATCATTTCACAAGGCCCTTTACTGTCAACAACCACTGAACAGTTCATAAAGCCAACGACAGTGTAATCAGAAGAGTCTCTTTCCTCCTAATCAATGAAAAAGTAAAATAGAATCAAGTCTTCTACCTAGAAATTTAGGTAGCTTGGCTACAAAGTATCTAAAATTCAATATATAATGTTTGTCAAATTCAGGAAAAAATGAGGAAATTGCAACAGAAAGGTCACCATAGTCTACAGGTTTGCCCAGCAGCTAAGCCTAGATCACGCCTACCTCTACGAGGGAAATACAACCCAACCTGACATATCCTCGACCGGAGGCCTCTAGAAAAATAGAACCCACAGTTCATCTGAAACCAAGTCTATCTAAGAACTGGAAGCATAAAGAAACTGCAATAAAAAGCAACCTGAGATATAAAAGTCCAAATAGTAATTATCAAAAGTCAAAGCAGCTTGAATGCATAAATTTGAAATTTATCAGAAAATATACTGAAAGAAGTCAATTGTCACCTATTTATATTTTAGGGTTAAAACCCGAAAATCTACGAGCCTAATCACATGTGCTCCTCCATAAGCAGCCCTCTTGATGTCAATGAAGCACATATTGCACTGACGAGTGAGCCAAATACTACTCCCCTATAGTAAGTCTGGGAACTGTATTCCCAAGATAGAATAATCTCAGTGACAAATAGGTCAAAGCCCAACCATGTTATATCTTTTTTACACGACTGTGCATGATAAGCGATTCACCTCTTATTACCCAAACTTCATGATGACCACCGCAAATTTCCACCAAATTTATTCCCAAAATATCATCCTTTATAAGACTCATGAAAGCAATCTTGTGGCCTCTTCACAAGGTCCGTCAATTTTTTTTTTGCAACATTTCTAGGATGTTCATAGGACTTGTACATATTATTTCTATCATGTTACACCTCCCAGATTCATCTCTGGACTTCTTGAAAGCGGATGAAGGATGACCAGCTCCTTAGGTGATTGATATAACCCAAAGGCTTCACACTCTTAGCTGATTATACACCACAAATTCCTACAGTATGTTCTTTTAAGAGCATTGCACAATAGAAGACTCCTGGAAATTTTTTTCTGTCCTTACCATCAAGTACGACTATAGAAACAAACTTTATCAGCTCTATATGCCGAAAATTCACCATCACCAGACAGGAAAAAATTTCTACTACTAAACCTAAAAAAATAGATGGGGAGAAAGTAATGATTGTTGTAGCAACTGATTATACGTATTGATTTTCCCCCTGTAAAATTCCTACACAAATGCAGGGTAATCGGCAAGGAAATCCCGTAATTCCAACATATAACTAGTGTTATCTGTTTTTGTTTGTCCCAGAAAAACACAAATTATTAGAAAAAACTGTCTACTTTTTATTATAAAAATAGTCCAACTGTTTACTAGGTAAATTTTCTTAAGCTTCCTACAAGCCCAAATTAGTTATAGATTTATATGCCATTATTGGGCCAGCATGGCTTGGTCTAATTTT
>CAAKMY010094411.1:0-15211 GCA_901111285.1 Corrigiola litoralis | reverse complement strand
GGGTAACTTGTGAGTCAATAAACTTTGAAGCATAAGCTGAAGAATCATATTGAATGATGTCACCCATGATAAGCACACAACAACGTACAATTAATATGGACACCATACTAAACTAAATAAAACATCTTGATAGCATAGATAACACAAAGAAATACGACAAATATCGATACTATATAAGTCACGTACTTTTCAAGTATGTCCAACTTGTTTTGAAAATGGAAATATTTTGTCTAGCTCCTTTATTTTCACCATCATTTTGTCTAGCCATTTAGTTTCTACGTGATTAAAGAAACATCTTATTATATAGTGGAGAGTAAAGTTATTTAGAAAGATTTCATTGCTTTCCAATCTCCTTCGATTATACTATATGATTTTCTCTCAAATTGAAATCTCATTTTAGTTCAAAGTTTTGACATAACTAAGTTTGTTAGATATTTTGTTTATTATAACTAAGCAACGATTATTATCGTGAAGTATTACATAATTACATATCCTAACTATAATATTTTATTTTCATATACTAAGACATCTTGCTCCATATATTACATATGTCTAGTATCGAATGCAAATCATCTTTAATTTATGGCTGATTATATCCTAATATATTATTGATCTATTACTTATGTTATTGATTTACGACCTATCATATTGATTATATATAAGTGATAAATTTCGAATGTGCAATAATGACCAATATAGGTGATGCCAAGATAGTCTTAAGGTAAATAAGTAGAAGTGGAACCTCATATACTAATTGGATATGCCTTAATTTTTTTTAATGCTATTTCATTGTTTCTACTGAATATTAAATATATTATAGTGATAAACAATAAGGGAGAGAAATCATTAAGATTCTAGTTTATTGCCTTCTTGATTCTTAATTGGAAAGAAAACATATCTTCCTTATTTAGTCAAACATAAATGTTGTTTAAGCACTTGATTTTTCTATTATAAATTGAAATGCAAAAGTTCATAACCTCCATCGATATAAAATATTTTATTCTCTTCCTTGGTCTTAGGTCTTCCATTGACATATATTTTTATTATTATACAATGGCATCCTCATCTTATGTTTCTCTCACATTGATGCTCCTAATTCTTGTTAGCTCATCTGGTAAATGTTCTGAGACAGCGATATCATTTTCTTATGATTTCTCAAAATTATGATGTTTATTAAGTTGAGAACTTATGTCTTGAAATATTTGTTCTAAAAAAATGTAGTTTTTGTTAGTTACCCTAATATTGTACATACAATGCCTACAACAATGACCCTTTTACATAGGCTTTGAACTTTTTAGCGATGTCACAGGCTTTGAAATTTTTACAGCTTATATTATGTGTGCTTAAATTGAATTTGGTGTATACATTTTATATTTAATTCACATAGAAAGGTGTATTAAAAAAGAAGAAAAACATATTGAAAGCCAATAAAACCTTGCATGCACATAAGTGGGTGCATCTAGTATCTTGTAATTGAAATACATATATATTTACATTATGTATTTTCGTATCATTACAGGTTAATCTCCTTAATAAACTAATTTTATTTATCGTAAGCAGGTGCTTTGGCAAGATCATTGGACATTCCACAAGCAATCCCACCATTCCCAACGTGCTACTATGAAAAACCTTGTCCTTCTGAAGGACCTAATGATTGTCTACCTTTTTGTCAAAAGAAGTATCCGAATCGCAAGGTTCAAGGCCTATGTGTGCATGATGGAGATTTTGTTTGTTGTTGCCAATTATAAAATTAAGGAGTGAATAAGAGAATTACAAACAAAGGCAAACCAATCTTAGCTAGGTTTCGTATAACATTCAATAAAGCTCTATATACTTATGGTCGTTTTCACCAATAACTATATCTATGTTTAACTGTTATGGTTTCAAATATAAAGAGCTCCAAAATAAAATAATACACAATTTATCTTAACAGTTTCCTTGTTTTATTTGTGTGATTATCCGATAAGACAATTTTCTACATTTTAAAATTTTGTTATTTAGGATTATATTGGAGATGTGTGAACATTATTCCTTATTGGTAAGTTTAAGAATACTTAACGATTAAAATAGACATGAAATTTATTAAGCTTATTTTATAGGTCATGTGCTTCGTGGACAAATTCATTTTTGTGGGCTACTTTTGAGCTATTTTTAACCACATTATATGTTCCATATTCCATTACACTTACTTTTCGACACGTATTTGAAGGTGTGAAATTAAATATAACAAAAGTAACAAAAAAACTTTACTTTGGTGAAAAACATTATTATGTAAATATGGTTTTATCCGAATTATGGAATAGTAGGTGAATTTTGTCATAGTTAATTTTGTACCTCAAAATGTGTACCCAAAATGCAACTATATTCTGATAAGGTAACAAATGTTTCCGATTCACTAAATCACCATAATCAAATCCTTTAATCACCTATGTCATATATTGTTAGTAAATATTAATTAGTTTCAATTAAGCCTTATATCTAGTGATTTGCTTGTATCAATTTAGTTGTAAATTGATATAATGTACTTCATCAATCAATAACACTCAAGCTTTCTTAACATTCCCGAAATCTTGCCTCTCAGTTTACACTATCAAATTCTCATAATTGTTGATAATCTTTCCAATGCATAGACTTCATATACACATAATTAACCCATCTAACCCATAATCTATCAGCCTTGCTAATCATCCACCATGTGTACTTTCAAATCAAAGCTAAATTAGCAGCCTCAGCTCAATGAATGCCCAAACTACAACTCTGTTTATCAAAACAAACATTCCTCCAAGCAATTAGAGGGCTCTTGCTATAGACACCAGAACATGCCTATAGAATGTTCCTACAACTAGCATTAATCCTAGCCATTACACTCTTAAGTAGTATGAAAATAATAGCCCAGTAAGAATGTAAAGTGGTCAAAACACTGTTGACCAGCTGGAGTATGCCCATATAAGACAGTTTTCTACCTCCGAAGGCCCTGATTCTCGTAACAATCTTCTAAGTTAATGAATATCAGTCCATTTTAGACAACCTTCTATTTTAATTTGGTACCCAAGGTACATAAAAGGCAGTCTGTATAATATGCTACTTAATGTTATCAGTATCACCAGCAAAGTAGGTGTTAGACTTCTCAATATTCATCTTGAGCCCAGAACCTAAAGAGAAGGTTTAAAAACTTTTAAGTAATTGCATTGTAAATTAAGCATCTTCTTTGTAGAACAAAAGTAGAACATCATCAAAACACATATGAGTGAGCTTTATGGGTTTGCATAATGGATGCAATCTGAATTGCTCTCTACTTTCTGCTTATTCTAAAGCTTTGGATAAGTATTCCATGCAAAGGGTGAACAAGAGAGGTGACAAGGGGTCACCCTGGCTTAGACATCTCTTTCCCTTGAAGAAACCATAACTTTCACCATTCAGAGATAATGTGAAAGTTGTTGTTGTGACACATTGCATAATCCACCCAATAAATTTGTATAGGAAAACCAAGCACTCTCATTATCTCCTCCACAAAACCCTACTCAACAGTGTCATAAGATTTTCTTAAATCATTTTTGATCATACATCTAGGAGAACAAGCCTTCCATCTAGATTTTCAGATCCAGTCTTGACAAATGAAAATGTTGTCAACAATTATTCTGTTTTGGATAAAGGCACTGTGGTTTTCACTCACCACCTCAGGCAATACCTTAGACAGTCTAGCACAAATAACCTTTCATATGTACTTAAAGACCACATTGCAACAAACAATGTGGTCTAAAGTCAACAACACTTTGTGGATGCTTAACCTTAGGAATTAAGGTAAGTTGAGTTGCATTAATTTGCTCCAAAAGTTTGCCAAATTTTAAAAATTCTGGAACAGCCCCAATGATTTCATGAGCTACTATACCCCAAGATTCCATGAAAAAGCTCCTTGTGTACCCCTCATGACTAGGTGAATTATCACCTGGAAAAGAGAACATGGCCTCCTTAATCTCACTCCCTGTAACTGGTTTGAGTAGCAACTGACAATGAGATTTAGTCAGCATCTTACCACTCTTCACAGTTGCAATGTGCACAAAATCATGATCACTGACACTCCTTAGCAACCCCATATAATACTCCACAAAAGCATCACCAACTGCCTGAGTATCATGACACACCACCCCATGCATATCTTCAATTTGCAGCACTCTGTTTGTATTTCTTCTAGCCTTGATTATACTGGGAAAATACTTAGTGTTTGTATCTCCCAGTGTAATCTAGCTAGCTTTGTTCTTTTGCTTCAACAATCTAAATCTTGCCTCATCCAATAGCTTATATTTCTTTTCACCCTTTCTAGTTAGTCGAACCTTCGAATCTAACATGGTTGTGGGTGTTTCCTCATACGTCATGGTCTCGTCCAGTTTAATGGTTTTAGGGTTCAGAATATGTGATGGATAACTAATGTATCGACGGAGTTGAGATACATAAAAACGTTATGCACTTTCTCTCGATCAACAGGCAAGTCCAACATGTAGGTCACTTCACCAATTCTCTCAAGAATCTCATAAGGACCAAAAAACTTGAGGCTTCCCCAAATAAAATACTTTTACCTTTAGTGGTTATATTTTGAAATAAACCGCAATAGGTGTAAACGGTGTATATTTTTATAAAAAAAAATCACCGTATTGACCATGCTGACGTGGACAGTAGATTGGGAATTTTTTTTGGAGTAGCGGTAGAGTGGGAATTTTTTCTTTGGGAAGCCTTACTTTAGTAAAAAAAGATTAGAAATAAAAGTGTGAATATTATAAAGAGAAAGTCGTGTGTTATCACGTTTCCACTAACGAATCTCAGTTGATCCTAGAAACAATTCACCTTTAATTATGAATAATCACTATATCGTTGTACAATTATTCAAGTTACTTCATAAACCTGGTTAATCAAAACGACCGCTATGAATTAACCCTAACCATCTAACAACATAGACAACCGCCGTAGATTTATTTAATTAGCAGCCTGAATAAACCAAATTACCACGATAGAAAACTATAACACTAGTAATCAAATAACCACGACCGTGCAATAAATAACTCTCGGATTCAATAGCTAAGTTTAACCTTCTACAATTCACCGCAATCCCGCATGAACTAAATTGTATTTGTTTCGTTGTTTAGAGGGACTGAGACCAATATCTAAACATGCAATGCACAAATCAAAGTAATAACCTAGTTCCCGACCTAGGAATAACAAGGATTCATTCTAATGATAATAACGAAGAATCAACAATAATCAAACAATAAAGAAGGGAATTAGAATCTCACAACCAAAAATCAAAAGCTTCAATTGATTAAAAAGAATGTGAAAAACAATGTGAATTAAGAAAATAAGGAAATTGAGCGTGTAATATACCGTTGGAAAGTTAACATTATGAAATTTAATCTTCAACTAGTATTGGACCCGTGCGATGCACGATCATGTTATCGTTGGTGTTTGAAGGTTCATCGTTGTTTGTTATTGTTGTAATGTTCATTGATTGTTTACTTTGTTCTTAAATATGGCTAATACGTTTCCTTTTTTCTTGATTTTTTTGACATGTTATTTTAGTGATTTATTATTGTGTTGTAAATGGAATTTCGATAATTAAATTGCATTAGCCATGGTTTCAATGATTGAACCTACCATTAATAAATGCCATGTAAGCTAACATGTCATCGTCTCACGTGGCATGCTCTTGTGCATGCAACGCTTTTTAATAGTACTACTATATATAAAGTATATAGATAAATATAGATATAGATTGGAATTATTTGAAAAGTCCTGACAATTTGAGGAATATGACTGATTGAAGTTGACCTAATGCTTTCCCTCTTGCTTGTTGCCTCCGAGCTTCGACGATTAATCAATCTAAGCACCATCTCGCATATGCAGTCTAAGTCTAAGCTCCTATATTTCTAATAATAACAAAAGTCTTATATCCATATTATTATACATGAATCACAATAAAATAAAAATTTTAAAATTTAAACTATGTCATTTAACGACATAAACACGGTATAAAAGACTACTTAGGTACAAAAATACATCGCATATCACTCACCCCGGCTCCACCCTGAAAACCCCTTTCCCCACTCCTACACCCCTTTACCTATCCTGGCTCCTTCCTGAAACCGCCTTCCCTACCCCTCTAAACTCTATCAACTTCATCTTTCCCTCTTATGTACCAAAAAAGTCAAGCTTCTGATTACCATTTTTCTGTTTTCTCTCACTTTTTGTTGTGCTCTTTTATAGTGTATTTTTATTCCCCTCTCGTTATTTCTTTAGCCATCGTTTTTCCCTATTGTTGTGTTGTGTTGTGTGTGTGTATGTAAATATGTGTGCTTTGGGTGTGATATGGGAGTTGAGTTCAGTTAGGTTTTCGAGGGTGGAAAATGGGTGTTCAGGGTAACGTGTGAGTCAATAAACTTTGAACCATAAGTTAAAGAATCATATTGAATGATGGTATCCAAAATAAACATAGAACAACAATTAACATGGACATCATACTAAACTAATTTACCATGTCCATATAAAACATCTTGATAGCATAAATAACATAAACAAAAACGAGAAATATCGATACTATACAAATCACATACTTTTCAAGTATGTCCAACTTATTTTGAAAACGGATATATTTTGTCTAGCTCCTCTATTTTTCACCATGATTTTGTCTAGCCATTTATTTTCTACGTGATTAAAGAAACATCCTATTATAGAGTGAAGAAAAAAACTTATTTAGAATGATTTCATTGCTTTCCAATCTCCTTCGATTATACTACATGATTTTCTCTCAAATTGAAATGTCACTTTAGTTCAAAGTTTTGACTTACCTAAGTTTGTTAAATATTTTTGTTAATTATACCTAAGCAACGGTTATTATTGTGAAGTATTACATGATTACATATCCTAACTATAATATTTTATTTTCATATACTAAGACATCTTCTTACATATATTTATATATCTCTAGTATAGAATGCAAATCATCTTTAAGTTATGGCTGATTATTTCCTAATATACTATTGATCTATTACTTATCTTATTGATTTACTACCTATCTTATTGATTATATATAGGGGATTAATATCCGATTTGCATTAATGACCAATATAGGTGATGCCAAGATAGTCTTATGGCAAATAAGTAGAAGTGGAACCTCTTATACTAATTGGATGTGTTTAAAAAATATTTTTTAATGCTATTTCTTAATTTCTATTGAATATTAAATATATTATATTGATATACAATAAGGAAAATAAATAATTAAGATTCTTGTTTATTGCCTTCTTGATTCTTAATTTGAAATAAAAATTATCTTCCTTATTTTGTCAAACATAAATGTTGTTTAAGCACTTGGTTTTTCTATTATAAATTGGAATGCAAAAATTCATAACCTTCATCGATATAAAATATTTTTTTCTCTTCCTTAGTCTTAGGTCTTCCATTGGCATATATTTTTTTATCATACAATGGCATCCTCGTCTTATGTTCCTCTCACATTGATGCTCCTAATTCTAGTTGGCTCATCTGGTATATGTTATGAGACACCGATATCATTTTCTTAAGATTTCTCAAAATTGTGATGTCAATTAAGTTGAGAACTTATGTCTTGAAATATTTATTCTACAAAAATGTAGTTTTTAATTGTTACCCTATTATAGTACATACAATGGCTACAACAATGACCCTTTTACATACGCTTTGAAATTTTAGTGATGTCATAGGCTTTGAACGTTTTACAATTTATATCATGTGTGCTTAAATTGAATTTGGTGCATAGTTTACATTTTATATTTAATTCACATAGAAAGCTGTATTGAAAAGAAGAAAAACATATTGAAAGCCGATAAAACTTTGCATGCACATTAGTGGGTGCATCTAGTAACTTGTAAGTGAACTATATATATTTACATCATGTATTTTCGTATCATTAAATGTTTTAATTAACTAATTTTATTTATTGTAAGCAGGTACTTTGGCAAGGTCATTGGACATTCCACAAGCAATCCCACCATTCCCAACGTGCTACTATGAAAAACCTTGTACTTCTGAAGGACCTAATGATTGTCTACCTTTTTGTCAAAAGAAGTATCCAAATCGCAAGGTTCAAGGCCTATGTGTGCATGATGGAGATTTTGTTTGTTGTTGTCAATTATAAAAATAAGGAGTGAATAAGAGAATTACAAACAAAGGCAAACCAATCTTAGCTAGGTTTCGTATAACTTTCGATAAAGCTCTATATACTTATGGTCGTTTTCACCAATAATTATATCTATGTTTAACAGTTATGGTTTCAAATATAAAGAGCTCCAAAATAAAATAATACACAATTTATCTTAACAGTTTCCTTGTTTTATTTGTGTGATTTTCCAATAAATAATTTTCTACATTTTGATATTTTCTTATTTGGACATGTGTGAACATTATTCCTTAGTATTGGTAAGCTTAAGAATACTTAACGATTAAAATAGACATGAAATATATTAAGCTTATTTTATAGGTCATGTGATTCATGGACAAATTCATTGTTGTGGCTACTTGTGAGCTATTTTTAACCACATTATATGTTCCGTATTCCATTACACTTACTTTTCAACACGTATTTTAAGGTGTGAAATTAAATATGACAGAGATAGCAAAAAACTATACTTTGGTGAAAAAAATTATTATGTAAATATGATTTTTTCCGAATCATGGAATAGTTGGTGTATTTTATCATAGTTAATTTTGTACCTCAAAATATGTGCCCAAAATGCAACTATATTCTCATAAGGAAACAAATGTTTACGATTCACTAAATCACCATAATAAAATCCTTTAATCAGCTATGTCATATATTGTTAGTAAATATTAATTAGTTTCAATTAAGCCTTATATATAGTGATTTGCTCGTTTCAATTTAGTTGTAAATTGATATAGTGTACTTCATCAATCAATAACTATTAAGCTTTCTTAACGTTCCTGAAATATTGACTCTCAGTTTACACTATCATATTCTCATCATGGTTGATAATCTTTCCAATGCATAGACTTCATATCCACATGATTGACCCATGTGACCCATAATCTATCAGCCTTGCTAACCATCCACCATGTGTACTTTCCAATCAAAGCTAAATTAGCATCCTTGGCACAATGAATGCCTAAACAACCACTTTGTTTATCACAACAAACACTCCTCCACTAAATTAGAGCGGCTCTTGCTATAGACATCGAAACCAGCCCATAGAATGTTCCTACAAATAGCATCTATCCTAGCCATCAAACTCTTAGGTAGTATGAAAATACTAGCCGAGTAAGAATGTAAAGTGGTCAAAACAGTGTTGACCAGCTGGAGTATGCCCATATAAGACAATTTTCTAGCTCCGACGGCCTTGATTCTCATAACAATGCTCACAGTTATTGAATGACAGTCCATTTTTAGACAACCTTTTATTTTAAATTGGTACCCCAAGTTACCTAAACGACATTCTACAAATAGAGATGCCATAATCTTTTATAATTTGTTGTTTAATGTTATCAGTAACACCAACAAAGTAGATATTAGATTTCTCAATATCCATCTTGAGCTAAAAAGCTAAAGAGAAGGTTTGAAAACCTCTAAGTAGTTGCATTATAGAGTAAGCATCTTCTTTGCAGAACAAAAGCAGATATCAGCAAAACACATATGAGTGAGCTTCATGGGTTTGCATAATAGATGAAATCCGAATTGCTCTCTAATTTATGCTTTTTCTAAAACTCTGGATAAGTATTCCATGCAAAGGGTGAACAAGAGAGGTGACAAGGGGTCACCCTGTCTTAGACCTCTCTTTTCCTTGAAGAAACCATAACTTTCACCTTTCAGAGACAATGTAAAAGTTGTTGTTGTGACACGTTGCATAATCCACTCAATAAATCTGTCTAGGAAAACCAAGCACTCTCATTATCTCCTCCACAAGACCATACTCAACTGTGTCATAAACCTTTCTTAGATCAATTTTGATCATACATCTAGGAGAACAAGTCTTCCATCTAGATTTTCTGATGAAGTCTTGACAAATGAAAATGTTTTCAGCAATGTTTCTGTTTTGGATAAAGGCACTTTGGTTTTAACTTACCACCTCATCCAATACCTTAGCCAGTCTAGCACAAATAACCTTTCATATGTACTTAAAGACCATATTGCAACAAGCAATTAGTCAAAAGTCAACAACACTGTGTGGATGCTTAACCTTAGGAACTAAGCTAAGCTGAGTTGCATTACTTTGCTTCAAAAGTTTGCCAGATTTAAAAAAAACCTAAACAGCCCCAATGATATCATGAGCTACTATACCCCAAGCTTCCTTGGAAAAGGTGCTTGTGTACTTATCACGACTAAGTGAACTATCACCTGGAATAGAGAACATGACCTCCTTACAGTACAACATATCAGACTATATGTAACGCATCAAGTGTAACGCATTTGTATAGCCGTTACATTTGAACACATAATGTAACGGTTTTAAGTCTAATGCAACGGTAATGACGCTTAACAAATTTTGTAACATACCTATTGCAACGATTATATCTATTTGGTTACATTAGTTCAGTTTCGTTGCATTTCCTATAGCTATTGTAACGGTCATAAAATAATAATAAAAAAAAGCCAAGTGTAAATGGCGGTAAATGAAATAATTGTCTCCAAAAAATGTAAGAAATCCCTAGAAACTTTCCTCTGATTACACTGCCCCTCTCATTACAAACAAAAATAGAAAGCAACTCACTTCTCAGCGACATTAAATGATCAAATAGAAAGCAGCTCCCTTCTCAGCTCCACGCCAGCTCGTCGACGGCACCCACCTCGCCAGTTCGTCGACGGCACCCACCTCGCCAGCTCGTCTACACACCCACCTCGCCAGCTCCACGCCTCCACCTCGGCCACCTCGCCATCTCCACGCCTCCACCTCGCCCTTAATTCTCAGCGACAACTTCGACGGCACAGCTCCACCTCGCCACCTCCCTTCTCAGTGACGACATATACTAAGTGAGTCACCCTTCACCTTTTCTCTCACTATTAAGGTTAATTTAAGATGTTGGGATACATTTTTTTTGTGTTTATTTGTTATTGTAAGGGTTTAATTTTCTGGGTTTAATTATTTTTGGGGACTTGAGCTAAAAAGGGTTTTTTTTTATGGTTTTATTTCTGGGTTTTGGTAATTTGATGTTGGGAGGTAATTAATTGTGAGAAAGAGATACTGTAGCATGTTGTATGTAAGTAGCTTTCCATTTTGGCTTCTTATAAAGCTTGTAAGGGATATGTACTGCGAAACCAATACCTTTTCTGTAAAACATTGTGATTAAGTTATACAGGAAGTCTTTGTTCTTAACATTATATGGATTTATTTTACGCATATTACTTTGCTCAATAGTTCCTATGCTGTTGAAAAGCTGCTTTAGCTTATGTCGGAAACTAGCTTGGAATCTAGTTGGATAAAAGTTTAAGTTAAGCGTAGTGAGTGTCTTAATTCATTTTGGTTTTGATGTGTTTGTATCTTCTTGACTGAAATCGTTCAGTGTTGTTGATAATTTCTTCTTCTTAAGGGCATAGAGTTAGAACTGTAAAGTGTGAAACTAAAATCTTTTGTAGAAAGGATAGTGCCTGTCGTTTTATTGTAGCGGGATTGGCTGTTTCTATAGAGTCTAAGCCCCTTGTATACGGTTTGTATTGACAAATTTCGTACCTATGTAAGAATAATGCTGTTATAAGAACTTTGCGTCGACCTTTTTTTATCGCTAATAAGATGAACACTGTCTTGTCAAAGCTTACGGTTTTATTGTATTTATATTAGTATTCGACACTCGGTTGCTTAATTTTTTCAGCCGCTGATCTTATCAGTGATCATGTTCTATATTATGCTTGAACAATAGATTAACCGTCTTTGACATCAGTGTATGGTAAGGGACTGAGAAAAGCAAATATACAATAACGAAAAGGGGATGTGCTAGCAGAGCTTCTCCTTTCTATTAATATTCAAGCATATTTATGAAAGAATAAGGAGAAAGGGAGCTTAGCTAGATGTACTTGTTGATAAAGTTAGAAAACTAATTATCCCTTTTACTGAATTGGAGAAGTGATTTTGGTGTAGTTACAATTACTTTTTGATGAAATGATATGCTATTCTGTTGATAAAGGGCTTGAATGTCACTACACGTTTAATGTGTTGCTTTGTTCAGTCTTTGTGTTCATGACTTTATTTTCTTAATGAGCTGAACATGGAAATTCTGTAGTTGCTAATATTCTGACTTTTTTTTCCCTTGGCAGGTTGACTCCAAGACAAGGCAACGCTTGAGAAAGTATGACAGTTTCCTTCATATAAAACCATTTCTTTTTCGCACTTTTCCTAATTCGTCTGCCTTTCATGTGTACCTAATTTATTCCTTATGAGATTAAATACTATAGTCAAATGTTTAAGAATGTTTATTTTCGTACTTCAATGTTTTAATGGATTATAGTGGAATTTGATGTTGTTTTGGTGATATCAGATTTTGTAGATTATAGTGTACTATTTTAATCGGGTAGAAATGGCTATGCAAGTAGATGTTTGCATTCTAAGAGCCTTGTTTTTAGAGCCTTGATTATAGTGTGCAAATGTGATTGGTGTTACAGGTTCGATAGAAGTATTATTTGGGTTGGCCTTCTTGTTTGGTTTAGTTTTTAGACGATTGTGTGGGTTTTGGGTCGAAGCGAAGCTAGCAAGGGAGTCTTTTGTCATATATTTTGTTTTAAAAATGCATCAAAGATCGAGCAAACTCAGTTCAGTTTTGAGTTCAAGGGGAGGATCCCTTAGTATTGTAAAAGTCCTCTTTAGCATATGATGATTTCTTTGATCTTCAGCCCTTCCTAGAAGGTAGGTTGATTGAAGAAGCTGATGCTTTGTAATAGAGGTCTTGAGTGTTTTGTTGTGCTTGTAGTTGGTTATGGCAGGGTGGGATTGTGCCCCTGCCATATGTAAAGTACGGAGCAAGACTTAAGGAGGGAAAATAAATGAGTATGCATGATAGTTAAAATCAGAGGTTAGAGTAGTCACAGGAAACCAAAATATGATAGTTAGGTTGTCTGTTTTCTACATTCTACATAAGTGTGCAACCTTATCCTTGGTGAGTATAAATATGTTTTCTCAAAACCAGAATCTGAGTGATTTTGCCTTTTTATTTGTGTGTACCGACTTGAGCTGTAAAAATGTAAGGATTGTTGGTGCTAAATTAGTTGTATGTGTAAGTGTGATGATTATTTATACATGGGTCCTATGAGTAGAAGGATTCAAGGTGCTTTGATTGTGATAAGTGTTTTGTAGTGTAACTTGTTATTGTGTTTGGTTTTGGTTGTTATGTTGGTTAAGGGCATGGATAGAAGAAACAACGAATGGCGTTTTTCACCAAAGTATAGTGATGAGTATGAAAAAGGGTTAGAAAAGTATCTTGATAAGCTATATTCATCTGAAGCGAAAGGAGATCAGATTGCTTGTCCGTGTAAGAAATGTGATTGTCGTTATTGGTTTGTTCGAGATTGTGTCAAAGATCATGTCATTTGTTATAGTTTGGGTGTCAAGGCTGAAATACAATTGCGAAACTGCTCAGATTTGGTGGAGGATATGTTGGACGATTTGGAGATACACAAGATTGGAACTGATCATGGTGTAGGATTTGAAAATAATGACAACATGGATGGTTTATTACATGACTTGGGAGAGGGTCCTAATGAAGAGACTAGGAAGTTCTTTAAGCTTGCAGAGGATGGCGAACAAGAGTTGTATCCTGGTTGTAAGGGTTTTTCTAAGCTTTCCTTTACTATTAGGCTGTTTGTGTTGAAGTGTGATCACAAAATGAGTATTGCAGCTTTTGAGGATTTGTTGGAGTTGTTAAGAGCAGCACTACCTGATGCAAAGTTGCCTGTTTCTTTTAACGAGGCTAAGAATGTCATTAAGGTTTTAGGACTCGATTATACTAAAATAGATGCATGTCCTAATGATTGCATGTTGTATTGGGAGGAGTACGAAGATGCTACAAGTTGTCATGTTTGTGGAGCTTCTAGGTGGAAATCTGTTGTTGTCGATGATGATACAAGCTAGGTTCATCGAATTTCCGCAAAGATTTTAAGGTACTTTCTGTCTGAAAAGAGGTTGAAAAGACTCTATATGTGTCAAGATACAGCTAAGTACATGACATGGCATTCAAATGGACGACTTAAAGATGGGCTGATGAGGCATGTTGCAGATGGGGAAGATTGGAAAGAGTTTGACAAATTATATCCTACATTTGCTGAGGACCCTCACAACGTAAGATTGGGCTTATCTACTGATGGCTTAAGTCCATTCAATAATATGGGCATTGTCCACAGTACGTGGCCTGTCATCCTCATGAATTATAACTTACCTCCCTGGATTGGTCTGAAGCCTGAGTTCTTCATGCTTACATTGCTGATTCCAGGCCCTCGGTCCCCTGGAAATGACCTTGACGTATACATGCCACCTTTAATAAAAGATTTAAAGAAGTTGTGGATTGATGGGGTTGAAACTTACGATGCGGTGAGTGGGAAGCAGTTTAATATGCATGTAGCCTTAATGTCTACCGTAAGTGATTTTCCAGGGTATGCAATGTTGTCGGGTTGGAGTACAAAGGGGGAGAAGGCGTGCCCTTGCTGCCACTATGAAACATCTTCTAAATTTCTGAAATTCAGTGGGAAGAATTGTTACATGGATCATCGGAGGTTTTTGGATTCTAATCATCCTTTTCGGCGTAATAAGAGGCAATTTAATGGTTGTAGCGAGGTCAGAATGCCACCAGAGCGCTTGTCGGGAGCTGAAATTGAAGTGTTACTGGCTGGTTGGGAAAATGATTTTGGGAAGGGCAGAAAGAAGAAGCGTACAGATGAGAAAATTCCATGGAAAAAGAAGACTGGATTGTTTAGCTTGCCTTATTGGAAGCATAATATGTGTAGGAATAATTTGGATGTCATGCACATTGGAAAAAACGTGTTTGATAACGTGGTTAATACTTTGTTAGAGGTACCAAAGAAGGCAAAGGATGGTGTTAATGCGAGAAAGGATCTTGAGGAGTTTCATGTGATGCAACATTTGAAAGGTGAAGAACGTGAAGATGGTCGTTATGTATACCCTAGATCCAGATTTTGGTTGTCAACGGAGAAGAAACGCATGTTTTGTCAAGTAATTAAGAATGCCAAATTTCCTTA
>CAAKMY010094398.1:0-22099 GCA_901111285.1 Corrigiola litoralis | reverse complement strand
CCCCCCCTCCTCCCTCCGCCTCTGTATAACTAATCTGGATGATGAAAACCGAAAAAAAAAAATTATGGTAGCTTGCTCGTATTTTTCAAAGGCAACATTTTCTTCGCCAAATAACCACTTCAAGGTTGACAAATAGCAGGACTTTCGATCTATTCACCGGATTATTGTCAGTGTCTACGTACCTCTTGAGATTAACTTCTAAGATGACTATAACTATCTTATCCTACAAATTTGTTTATTCTTATTGGAAAACATGCACATAATTACTAGAGTGATTGTGCGATGTTTCGGGGCAAGATTGATCCAGAAACTGACACTTCCAAGTTAATTCCAATCTGCAAGAGAAATTACTTTTCTTGTTTCGTTTTCACCTCTCAACTCTCAAGCTTAAGAACCATTCAAGATTTTCTTCTTCAATTCTTTTCAAGTTCTTATGAACACATTTCGGAGGACTTCATGGAACCAGTCACTCCCGCGTAATCACCATGGGACCAATTACGATAAAGAAACATGCAAGCACTATGCTGCATAGTTGCCTGCTGGGTAGTTGGTACTTGGTAGTTGACAGTTGACACTAGCCAACTACAGCTGCTAATTCTTCAACTAGTATTCAAAAAAGAGAATTATTGTTTGAAGGTACGTAAATGATGCTGCCAGCCCGCTAATTCTAAACTGATGAGCTGACATGAATTCCAGCAAATATCTCATAGGGTATATACCTTACTAGCACCTGAGATTGACTTTAAACTTTGCCCTGGACAATTATATATACTAATATACTGGATAAAAAAAACCCTGTTGCTTGCTCAAATTTGAGCTACTAATTATCATGTTATTTGTTAATGCGTAGCAATAGTACATTGATAAGACGCGAGATATACATGCTTAATCAGTTGTCCCGAAACCCTGGAAATTATTCGAACCTTGGGAATTAATGCTACGATATGCTAAAACGAAAAACCGAAAACTTTGACGGTGTTGTCTTACCTGGTTGAATTGGAATTACAAAAGGCCCAATGACTTTGGAACCGAATGTCACTTCAAATCATAAGACTAATATTTCTTATTAACGTAGAATTGAAATTCGCAGCCGCTATTTTTATGTGCATTGGACGAATCCTCGGGTATACACAATAGTATGCAAACCATGCAAAACCTTTAAAATTGCACTATTAGCGATGGCTCAAGTGGCATATGTCCCGAGTAAATTTTCTTACACAAAGAAAGTTTAGACTTGAGATTAAGAGAAATATCACCTCTCACTTTCACCAATTGAGAACTCATATAGGCAATCATAATATGTAGAGTATATGATAATATTATCAAGTTTTCATAAGTAGGGATCTGATTTCGAACTTACATCAGGGTAGCAAATTACTTGTTCGCACCAATGATACAAGATGTTGGATTTTGGTCCACAAAAATAGATTGTGTTCATTTTCTTTATAACAAAAGTAAGAGAAAGAACAGTATAGGAATTCAAGAGAGTGCTAAAATTAACAACACAAATAATCAAGATCTATTGCATACACCTGAGAGTATGTACTCTCAAGTATATTTGTATGTACCTTTATGTATTTTTTGACAAAAAAAAAATCAAAAGTAAATAAAAAAAACCTTAAGTTAGACATGAGAGTAGGTACTCTCAGATATACCTAATAATTTGCCACAAACAAACGTGGTTAACTAGCAACTTGCTAACTACGCCCACAGGTAGAGAGAACATTATTATCAACAGATGAGGTTGTTTACAGAACGGTATTAACTAGCAACTTGCTGGTGAGACCCTCCTATAGTTATTCAAAGCGAAAACCAATCAGATTCAAGACATAATCTAACATATACAAAGACTTATGTGAGGCTGTGCCATTGGGATACAACCTAAAACAAGAGTTGCAACTAATTATCATCATTAAAAATATACTGTATACTTTATCTAATTTTTTAGACAACGTGGGAATTTGCAGCCGCTATCAGTAAGGTGTGCATTGGGTAAGCCCTCACGGCTTCAGACCACCCCATCACCTTAGCAAGCAAATTAGGACAATAGGGAATTTAGTTAGTTGAAATTAATCATCTAGGCCTAGGACAAGAGAGCGGAAATATCTCACTTACATCCCAAGAAACCCACTATTGTTGATTACCTAGGCCCAATGAAGACACCTAGGAGCCCACCTTTTACTATCTACACAAAATAGAACTCAGGGAATATTTGTACTCTCCCCACCTTATCTATCATAAGCAACAAGTTTTTTAATAGTTGTCCGAAAACTTTCAAAAGTAATATTAATGCTTACTTTTTACACTTTAAATCTTTTATCTTATCTTATTTTTTTCTTATTGATTATGAAACTTTTTTTTTTCAGGAACTTATCTTGTCTAAACTATACTCAAGATAGGAGAAGAGTGAACGTGCCAGAGAAGAGTGAATTTAGCTAGGTTCGTGTTAAACTTAGGCTTGGTGCTTAGCGGACTGTTAGTGAAATAAATGAGACATAGTACGGATTATTCCGGAATAACTCATAGTAGGGATTAATATTAGAACAATATTGAAAGTAGGGATTATTCTCGATAAATTTTCCTAAAATTTTTGTTCAATAATTTTTTTTTTGTAATTTTTTGTGCGTATGATCTTTACTTGTTTTACTAAATTTTTCTTATTATATGTAAAAATAACACAAATTATTAGAAAATACTGTCTACTTTTAATAATTTGTGGCTTTTATGAAAAAAGTAGACGAGCTCGATCCTTGCAAGCTAAATCATCTCAAGTTTTTAGCAAGTCAAGTCAAATCAAAGATATATGTTTCTTTATCGGACCAGCATGACTCCGTTTACTTCTATGATAAGAAAAAATGTCTCTCCCAAAACTTTTTGATTGAATAATTACGAGGATCTATCAACCGGTATATGCTTGATCACAGCTTGCTCAAAGCCGATAGCACATATAGTTATGGCCAAGATCAGAGATGAATTATGATGGATTATAGTTAACTATACAAGTCATCATTCATCAAAGTTTCATGTATATTGTATATATATATTTCCAGGCAGATTGCAAATTCCGCTCAAAGAATTTACAGAATGTCAAAATCTCTTGAATAATGAACAACCAGCAATCTTGTGTGTAGACAGAAAAATTTTTTTAAAGTACAGCAAAGTAACAACAAACCACAGGATCAACGACAACAGTTGAACAAATTAAGCAACAAATTATAAAGGATTAGTTATGTAGCTGCTGCTAACGAACATTAGCTTACTCTTCGTCCTGGTCCTCAGTGCCCTCCCTAGCTGCGTCTTCCAGAGACTTACCCTTAGACTCTGGCACCAAGAAAGTGAAGAGCATGCCTATGAAGTTGAGCACACCGAGCACTATTAGAGAGTTCTTCTTGCCAATGCCAGCAGGGTAACCAGCGTCCCTCTTTAGGGGGTCCTTCTCTTGGGACAAGTACAAGAAACCAAATGCACCAACAATTGCGCCGGCCTTCCCTGCCGCGGCTGATATACCGTGGCAAGTGGACCTCAACCTAGCCGGGAAGATTTCGGCTGGCACAACGAAGGTTGTAGCATTTGGCCCGAAGTTGGCGAAGAAGAATGTTAGCCCATACATGACAATGAATCCAATACGGTGCTCCTTCATCTTCCAATAATCATAGGGGAAGGCAATTGCGAACATGAAAATGGTCATCATTAGGAATCCCATGACTTGGATGATCCACCTTCCTATCACATCAATTAAGGCCACAGTGAACCAGTACCCTGGAACTGTCCCACATAGCGCGATCAAGGTCTGCGCCCGAGACACCTTAAAGACCTCCCTAATGGCGCTCATATTCCTTGCATCAGGGATCCAGCCGATGGAGGTGAAGATGTCCTTTTGGAAGAGGTTTTGGCTGTAGAAAGCAATGTCGAGTAAGAACCAGGTACTGGTTGTTCCAAGCAACCGCAGGCCATATCGTTGGGCAAACTTCTTGCTGAACAATCCAAATTGTTGGTTGTCGCTGCTCGTCAGCTCTTCTAACTTGTCTTCCTCAGCCTCAATATTAGTATTTAGCACCTTGGACATGTCTGATGCTGCTTGTGCCGCATTCTTGGCGACCAGGGCAGTGTACCTTATAATCAAGAGCGGATCCAGAAATCGTTAGGAGACATACACTACATGTTGGAACAATTTACTACTGTACTATTCTTTGCTCAAGGAGAAGAGTACGTAACAGTCTGGTAAGTCGGTTTGACCATAAGGGTCAGATATATGAACTTTCACAATAAAAACATGAGCTTTCAAAATTTGAAATTAACCAAAATAGTTAGTATGTGACGGAATAAGTACCTAGCAGTCTCAGGCATCTGCATACGATAATAATAGGTAAGAGCAGCTGGGATTGCACCAAACATCAAGAGAACTCGCCAAATGTAGTCAGCTTCTGGGGTAAGGGATCTAACAGGGTCAACATTGAAGGCAGGTGGGTGGTATTTGCTTTCAAAAGCCGCTGATAGAATAAGAGCAACGACACCACTGGTGAGGATTCCAACTCCTTGCATGGCAAAGACGGCAGCAATGAAAGCTCCACGGGTCTTTTTATTGGCGTACTCAGCCATGATGGTGGCAGAGAGGGGGTAGTCACCACCAATGCCGAACCCAAGCCAGAAGCGGAAGAAGCAAAGGGTAGTCATGACTCCCTTGGCCGTGTGGCCAAAGGATAGGCCAGACGCCAATGAAGCGAAGACCATGGTGACTAAGGTAAGACCATAGACCTTTTTCCTTCCCATCTTGTCACCAAGCCACCCGAAAAAGAGTTGGCCGACGAGGGTTCCACAGAGGGCGACGCCATTGACTGCAGCCGAGACATTGATGGGTAGTGAGCCTGGGTGTGTGGGGTTAGGCTTAGTGTAGTAGAGACGCCCTAAGAGTTTCGTCGCCAAAGATATGGCAAAGAGATCGTAGGCATCAGTGAAGAAGCCCATACCAGCTATTATAATAGCCGTAAAATGGTACCATTGTGTTTTTGCAACATCAAGTGCGTTAAGCACTTCTAATTGTTTTTGATTCGCCATAACATAAACTAGTAGCTAAGTATCACCTTTGTCTTCCAATCCCTACAAGAACAATAGTCACATCAAAGGTTAGTATCGGGATTTAATGGTTTTGTTAGACTATACTTAATTACAAGATTAAATAATTCAAACGTTACATAAGAGCACTTATATATAACAAGGGAAAGTAGACTTATAAGATCAAGACCAACCAACCTGGATCACTGCACTTAGAAAGAAGCTTGTTAAGCTTAAAGAGGGAGCCAGGAATTGTTTGAAGGTAATGAAGAAAATTGGACAACGTTGCTGGGTGTTTTATATGAATGATTAAGATACCGGCATATTCTCATGGCATCATTTTTATAGCTTCAATATATTTCCTCTTATATGTCTGCAGCTTGCTAGTCAACTCTTTCTTTTTTCTACTACATATTGTGATTCCATTTCGACATTTTTTATGTGTTGTGGGACGTCCTAGCAGGATGAATATCAATTCCGTAAGTGGACTTTTTATCATAACTAGCAACAAGTGGATTTTGTCAATATTAGCTTACTCAAATGACAATGTTCATATCCTATCTAAATTGTTAATAGGAACAAGTGGATTTGCCACGTACTTGGATTGTTTTGTATACGGTATTTGCGTGCTAATTGAATTACCAATGACGTTCTCGGCCGCAGAAAGGCCTTACATTTCGTTTGATTAAGATACTGTAATTTCGGAAATAAGAATTTGGGTGGGAATTTAAGTGGGATTAGAGGGTTGAGAATTAATCATTGAAATCTCATTATCATGTTGGCTACAATATGGGGATCAATTAGGAATTTATTTGAAATAAAAAGTAAATTGCTTTTATATCTTTTTCAAATGAAAATGAATGTTTGAGATGGCTTGATGAATTTTTAAAGGTATCTAAGTAAATTTAGTTGGAGAATGAATTTTCAACTCCATATCTATACTATTATCTTATACACCTAAGATCTTCTAATTTTAGGACACGTGGCCTATATTTATTAAACCATTAAATTGAAACCAAACAAAAAGACTCAACCCACATCTATACTATCTTTACTATTATCATCTCATTTCTATCTTCGTGACCCTTTGTTTTCTGTAACTGTCATAATTTATTAGGTTTAATAGGTTTTAAGTTAACTAATAATGAGCTCATTATTAAGTGAAACTTCCATTATTTGTCTATTGGTTTTCCCTCTTCTTCTCAATTAAATGTAAAAACTCTATATAAGACCTGATAATCCTAAACAATTTGTATTCCCTTTCAAAACTCGATCACCATTTTTAGCCATCGACCTAATCTTATACCCATAACATCAAATTGTTTTTGTATCATGTGTCTTGATGTGTTCTCTCCCACAAAATGACATCATAAAAAAAATTGAAGCTTAATGTAAGTGGATTCCACGTTAATCTATATTTTCTTACTTATGATATTCTTATCATTTTTTATTTTTTATTTTTTGCGTATTTTCTTCATAACCCTCCACCTTGATTATAACTATTTTTAACTCAATTATTGATTTCTACTATAGCATTTATTTCTCTCTAACATAATCACTAAATCATTGTTAATAAGGTTTTAGTTGCTACTAACAAATAACAATGTTCTTGATTATAAAATTTCTAACACAATTATCACAATATTTTTTCATTGCAATCGTAGGTGATATACCGTAAATTTCTATTCAAATCAGTAACAAAAAAAATAATTTTCAACAACTATTAATCTTTATGTTTCTATACTTTTTTTTTTTTTTAAACTCATCCTTCTATATATGATACTTATTATTAAACTTCATATGCTTAATGAATGTTAAAACTATTACTAATTTGCATGGCGAAATAATATTCAATGATTTGAGTTTTGTGCTCATGTATTTTATAAGCATGTTTTATATGTAACATCTTTTTTCTTTTTTTCTCTACCTTATTTGCACTTATGGTTATAATGATTTCTTTTACTTTGGTTTTTGTTGTGTTAAGGAAATATCAATAAAATTGAGACTATGACAAAGATATAAATTAACATAAAAAGAAAATAAAATCGGCCATATTAATATACATATATATCAAAAGATGAATTTTTTTCTTAGAAAAGATGAACCAATGCTTTGCATGGGATGAGAAACTAGTACTCCCTCCATTTTTACCAATTCTTTACACTTTTTAAATTTCCCCTCACATATTTTGAAAAGTGTAAAGAATTGGTAAAAATGGAGGGAGTATCATTTTAGGATTTAGGAATTGAGGCTTTTGACTCCCACTCCCAACTCTCATTTCCACTAAAACAAACAAGGAAATATTTCAACTCCCACTCTCAGTCCTAACCCCAACCCCGATTCTCTCATAGCAAAGATTTATTAGCTTTTTTCCGATTACCAAAAACTCTACTAAATATCTAAAAAGCTAGCAACATTAACCAAGTCGGGCTCCATATATTGTTAAAGAGGCTCGTGTATTGTTTACATATATCCATATTAAAAAAAGAGAGGAGTAAGGTTTACCCAATGGTTGAGAGTTCAACCTGTCTAGAGGTTGTCTCAAGTTCGAATCCTCATAACCCCCTCTCTACAGCAATAGATAATCCAACTAGTATACCAACATGATCATTGAAAACGGTATATGGTTGATTGTAACAAATTAACTTAATCCTGCTAATAAGAATACTACATCTTCCTTCTTCTGGTTGTAAGACTTCTACTATTTCTTTAGCTAAAAAAATTTGTCTTTAGAAAGCATCTTTGAACAAAAAGAATACTCAGTCTGAATCCCCTCCGACTCAAAAGATAAAAGAGGTAAATATCAAAGGACTCGGTATAGGGAGATTTTGTCTAAGTCGAAACCCTGTGAGCAAATTTTACTTTTGTTAGTGTATTGACTAGTTATGTGCATGTACTACTCCATATCTGTATTAATAGTCGTTATAGTTTTCAAGAAAGGAACCTAATGCTTCCTCTATTGTTCGGCCTACAAAAATTGGTGGGAACCACCCCCAAAGTCAAATTGCACATTGTTATCTATTAATCAAGGAGTACTATTATAGAAACATGCAATGCAATATAGCGGCTACTGAATGCGATCAATTTCCTGTCATTTCCTCCAAAGTTAAGTGACAAGCAAGCCTTGTTTAATTGTAATACTAGCATGCACGTTAAAGACAACTGGAATTGATCAGTTTGAGGGTGTGTGCTGGTCTGCTTGTAATAGTTTTTTCTTTTCACAGTAGTTTTATTTAAGAAATTTTCATATGAAACATATAAAAATAGATAGTTATTACGGAGTACTCATTAGCAATGGTCCCAATGGATAACTATAAGCAATGAAAAATTAAGATAATGTTCTCTGACTGTTGCTGAGCTTTCTGATGTTACGTACAATTGTAGGTACTAGTCAAGAGTTCAGACCATTTGAACATTTTTTGACAGTTTTCACTCGTAATTTGTCATCCTCAAGTGATTACGTGGAAAATCAAAGTAGCTGTAGCTGCATGCCTGCATTCTTTTAGTGGTGGGCATGTAGTACATGAATTACAAAACCAATAAGTAGCTAGATTGATTCAGCTTAAATATGAAATGATTGCACGTCCTCTACCAATTAGATACCAGCAATCCACAAGAGAACATTGTGGCCATGTTCTCCTATCCCTAATCATATATTGTTTCGTATTGCATTGCATGGCGTAGATAGTCGCTAGACCAAGCTATATGTGTTTTACAAAGTTAACAAGTACACAAGACTAAGAAAGCAATGGTTTATTAGTGTCTACATAATATAAGGGGCAACATAATATATACCAGCGAGTGTTTATAATGTTTATAAAGTGGTAGGATCTTTCGCACCAAACAAATAAAGTGTAGGATCACCTCTAGCTTATCGTTACAATGTACTCCTGTACGTTTTTGTATACATTGATTCTTATAACCACTCTAAGTTTTACTATTAACAAAACTTTAATTATAAATAAAGACATAAATATAAATTCATCTTATAAAAACTAAATACTCCATAATTTTAGGAAAAAAACTAAGAAACAATAGACTATTATGGTTTAATACATACGAATTAGAGGAATGTAATTCTTCCATGAACCCGGTTTTCCAAAATCTACGAATCGCAAACCCGAACCGCGAATTGATAACCCTGAAGGTGACTGATATTATAACAATCATGTTTAATATACCCCCCATGGAATATTCTTAAAGTACATCCAAAGTAGAGCGAACAATACTAACTTTTTTGCTAATTAAGTAACAAACTTACTCCTTTCGTTTCATTAAAAAGTTAACATTTGTTTGAAATCAGTCTGACATTAAACTTACAATAGTCAATGAACTTCTCATTGCAGCAACGGGAGTACTTAAGTTGGAATCAAACTGAACTTTAGCACTCAATACAATTTACAAAACCACGCAGTACCACAAAGGCACAAAATCAGTAAGTCCATAAATCGCCTCTTTCACACCGAGAACAAAAAAAATCACACTTGAATGAAAAATTAGAAGCAAACAATTAGTAGTTGCGAATTAAGTATGAAAGGCTATATATGCTTGCAAGTCGCTCTATAAGTAGTACTCAAATAGAACTATGCTGATATTCCCACCTCAGCAAAGTCACCATGTTCCTCAAGATCATAGTAATCAAAGTCGAGTCCTGCCCTCATCATCAGTATTACTTTCCTCCACCTCACCAGCCGCCTCCTCGAGCGATTGGCCCTTAGCCTCCGGCACTAAGAAGGTGAAGAGCATACCAACGAAGTTAATGACACCAAGTATAATGAGGGAATTCTTCTTGCCAATACCAGCCGGGTAACCATGATCCCTCTTAGCAGGATCCTTCTCTTGGGAGAGGTACACAAAACCGAAGGCACCAACAATAGCCCCAGCCTTCCCTGCCGCGGCAGATATACCATGGCAAGTAGACCTCAGCCTAGCTGGGAAGACCTCAGCAGGCACGACGAAGGTTGTGGCATTAGGCCCAAAGTTGGCAAAAAAGAAGGTAAGACCATACATGATGATGAACCCAATACGGTTCTCCTTCTTCATCCAGTGGTTGTAGGGGAAGGCAATGGCAAACATGAAAATGGTCATCATAAAGAACCCAACCATCTGGATGATCCAACGTCCAATGATGTCGATGAAGGCAACCGTAAACCAGTACCCAGGAACAGTCCCACACAGAGCAATCAAGGTTTGAGCCCTAGCTATCATATATACCTCCCTTATAGCACTCATCTTGGCCGCGGGAGGGAGCCATCCGACAGAGGAGAATAGATCCTTTTGGAATAGATTTTGGCTGTAGAAAGCAATGTCAAGTAAGAACCAGGTGCTAGTGGTACCAAGGAGGCGTAGGCCATACTGGCGAGCAAATTGTGCTGAGAATAGGCCAAACTGATTCTTCCTACTGTTTGCTAGTTGCTCAACCTTTTCTTCCTCTGCTTCGAGTTCAACCTTCAAAACTCTCGACATGTCTGCAGCAGCCTGCTTTGCATTCTTGGCAACCAGCGCGGTGTACCTAGCCGTCTCAGGCATCTGCATACGCCAGTAGTAGGTGACGCCTGCAGGGAAGGCTCCAAACATCAACACAACACGCCACAAGTAGTCTGATTCCGGTGGCAGAGAGAGCACTGGATTGACTTCGTATGAAGGAGGCTTGAACTTATTCTCAAATGCGGATGAAACAATAAGGGCGACAACACCACCTGCCAAGATACCCATACCTTGCATAGCAAAGACCGCGGCTATGAAAGCTCCCCGGGTCTTCTTGTTGGCGTACTCAGACATTATTGTAGCGGACAATGGGTAGTCTCCTCCAACACCAAAACCAAGCCAGAATCGGAAGAAGCACAGAGTGGTCATGACCCCCTTTGCACTGCTGCCAAAGGAGAGCCCTGAGGAGAGGGACGAGAAGACCATAAGAATCAAGGTTATACCATAAACCTTCTTCCTACCCATCTTGTCTCCCAGCCAACCGAAGAAGAGCTGACCGGCGAGTGTCCCGCACAACGCCACCCCGCTCACTGCGGCTGCAACGTTAATCGGCAGGGCCCCTGGCTTCTTTGAGCTAGGATCATCGTAGTATATGCGACCCATAAGCTTTGTCACTAAGGAGATGCAGAACAAGTCATAGGCATCTGTAAAGAAACCCATACCAGCAATCACAATTGCTGTGAAGTGGTACCATTGTGTTCTCGCCACATCAAGTGCATTCAACACTTCTAGTTGTTGTCCTTTTGCCATGAATAATGTTCTTTATTTTTTTTAACGATCAACTTACAACCAATCGTAAATCTCCTGCAATGTAGTAACATTGTTCAAATTATCACCAGAACCAATTAGTTACTATCACAAGTTAGCTAGCTAGTACAAAAAATTTATAGATGTTCTTCCCGCCAAAGTGACAAATGAGCCTTATAACTGCAAACATTACATGCATGAATGTGAAACTAAGAGTATACGGCTGTGCTATTTCATTGTACTCATAATTAACATTTTTCTAACGCAATATGATTAATTCTAGAGTTTATTAGCGACCCCAATAACCATAAGAAGAGTAGTGGCAATGAGGGAAAAGGCAGATTAAAACATCTGGAAATGATTTTGCCAAGACATAATTTACAAATGCTAAGGCAATTGTACTTACATGCTTGTTTAAAATTATAGTAACTAAGTTGCCTTAGCATTGTTAGATTGTGCTTGGCATAATTATCACCCAAAACGTTTTAGAATGTTTTGGATGTGTCCAATGCTTTCACATCCTTTTCTATTGATTAATTGAAATCCAAAGATAACTTGTGAGCACAAATAAAAGACTTATATTCCAAAATTAACAGGAAGATGATATGTTGCCATCGCCGCACTGTCACATCGGTTTTCCAAATCCTCCTAGTTCCTAGGGTCGAATCTAAAATATGTCAGCATCTAGTGTCACATCGGTTCTCACCTCTTACGATCTTTTTGTTGGATATGAAATTTATTGTTGCTCTTCCTAATTATTTTACTCTTTTTGTTCTTCCCAGTTCACTCAAATTGTGTACGCATGCGGCATGCATACTATATAGTGAAAGTGCATGATTAAGTAATCACATATATTCCACTACGCCAATAAGCTAAAACTGGCTATTTTATCCTATATGAGCAGGATACATAAGGTTATAAGATTACTATATGCTACCCCAAATTTATTAAATTTGGTAGAAAAAAAAGACAGAAAACGGTAAAAAAATAACATAAAGATACAAAAACTAGAATCGCTATTCCTAATGTTTAGGGTTTGTTTGACAAAACTAACTGAAAAGGTACCTTAAACCTGAAAAGGTGCATGAAACATGAAAAGGTAATTGAAACCTGATCAGGTGACTGGAATTTTTTTTCAGGTTCCTCTCGTAGCTTATTATTTCAGTCACCTTAAATATATTTCAGGTTGTGATACCAAACAATCTTAAAATTTAAGGTGACTGGAACTTTGGTCAGATAAGGTGACTGAAATGACTTGTCAAACACACCCTAAATCTTGGATCACCCATATATAGCTGAATCAAACATGAACTAAGCTAAGCTAATTTTCAAGGCAACTTCTACACTATAAGCAACATTATATATAACGAAGGTCTTCTGTCTCACATCACTAGCCGGACCTAAAAATGCATCAAGGGATCGCATTTCATCACTGTACTTAGTGGCAAAAGTAGACTTGAATGCATAACATCTACATCTACAATAAAGCATTGTTGTAACAATACAGGTAAAAGAGAGAGACATATGTACACTAACCACTTCAAAAGGAGTTCTAGCAGATCTTGCACATACACTAGTGAAGAAATTAAGAACCCGAGGGAGTAGAGATCTGGTGAAGGTAATGAAACGATGAAGCACAAGTATATAAATGAGTATGGTGTATACCCTTTCTTAATTTCCGGAATCTTCTCCGGCATATAATGGCATATAACCTCAAAGTGTTCATTTTCAGAGTACATGTTCGTAAGAATGCTTCCAAGAAAGTACATTTTCCCACTTTGTTGAGGAAATATTGTACGGTATCTTTCATTAAATAATCGAATTATCAATTTAAATACATTTTCTGACCAGTAAAGGGTAAGATTTTTAGAGGATATATGGTACGGTCGTACGGACTACGGAATTTGGTACCGAGGTAATACGGAAGGAAGTACTATTGCCTACTGTAGTTTTAAGGAGTCTTGGTGGGGGACCAATATAGTAAGTTGCCGAGACATAGGACGCCATTGATTGAATAGCAATGACGTGGCTATTAAGACAAATGATCAAATAACCAAGAATGAAGAACCCGTGGGGTAAGTTGGGTAAGCCTGTCTGCCTATGGGAGGATGTGAATGAGCTATCTAGATCTACAATGAGCTTACTTATAATTTTAAAAACTAAGATCCACTTATCAAAGAAACCGGCTTGCCGAAGTTTTACTACTTGAAGAATGAGGTTGGAGCAATTGACTACACCGGTTGTAGGTTGGATCAAGCCTTCATGTGAATCTTCGTATACCCTCTTCCCTAATCAAGTTGATGGGCTTCAACTACAACTACAACTATAATAACGAAAACAATTCCAAAAACCAAATTACTTTCTATTGAGAATGTTATATTATAATAACTTTATACGAGACAATTTATATCTTGTGTGTTTGCAAGATTAAGTTAGAAGTAATAAGTTATCTAATCAAAGCAACAACTTCATTGACCCTTTCGCATGAAGATATAGCGAGATAACTTAGGGTACACAAAATTAGTCTATTCTTATTTTTATTGAGCTTAGTTTTGCTGTATAATTGTATTTTGTTGATCATGTTATATGTTTAAATATTATAATCTCTTATTAATGAATTAATTTTTCTCTCAAGAAACAAAATCATCTAATCAAAAGGTTTCTCATTTAGAATATTAGATATCTTAAGAAGACAATTAAACAATGTATTTTTTTCCCATTCAAAAAGATGCTCGTCTAGATACATGAAAAAAGAGTAAGTGTGGTTATTTCGGGCGAATAGTAGTTTTACTCATAATGTAAGAGTTCTCAACAAAAACCATAAACTACTCCAACATATATAATTTCTATCATTTGATTTGACTATAAGTTTATCGTCGAACTTGTGATTTTTAAGGTTTTGACATGACCTATTAAACTCTCTAAGTGAGTTCTTCTTAAAAAAAATTGTTATAAATCTTTGAAATTTCATTGTATATATATCTTAAAAAGTTTACATGATCTCACTGTAAGCAATAAGGTTGTACTCATGTATTACTAGCATTTTTTTCCAAACTAAATTTGCGTGGATCCTTCTCTCTTGAGCCTAATTGATGACTAAACATTTAATTTGTGTCAATCCATCTAATTAATCAGAATTAAATTTCGAATAACTCTTTCTTTGTCGAATTATCGTGTGAGGTCAGCTTTGCTAAGATACACCTACATCCTTTCTCATAACTAAAGTAATCAACAAACTTGTGATCCTAATGACATATTAGCTATATTTGAAAAAATAAAAGGGGCACGGGTCTGTATATTCCATAGTCTTTGTCCATTTTTACACTCTAAGATATATTTTACACCAAGTGATGGGTTTTTGAATGTTAATTATACGATATGAAATTATGTATGGTGTGAAAAAAGAATAAAGTAGGTGTAAAAAGAGGCCCTTCGATCACTATAACTTCTAAAGAGAACCTCTAAGAAAATATATTTTTGTAGCAGTCTTACCAAAAATATATTTGTATGCATTAAGCTAATATGTTCCTCTGATCTTGTAGCTGTCAGACAAGTGAGCTACTGATTTTCGGAAACCACGTATATCGATGGAGAGCTTTAATGGTAAGCATGTTATGACTTATATTGCGTAAATAATTAAGAAAAGCTGCCAATTAAAAACAGTGCAATCAAGCACTGGAGGATTATGACACGTCTAAAAATAGTATATAAACGAATATGTCAACAATATAGCAACTTGTCTCATTAAGTAAATAATATTTGTCGATTTTGCCGGAAAAAATATTAAAGTCAACGAGTTGACTTGCACGGCATTTCGCTGTCTCAAGTGATGCAGCTCCAATGTATGACGACTTGTAGATGCTTATCTGATACTTGGTCAACAATTTATTGATATCGTCATTTGCTCTGGTTAAAAGCTACGGAGTAATGGTGAATCACAAGCAAACGCTGACAATTGTGTAATGGTGAACTTAATCATAATCGCATTTGTAATCGTCCACTTAATTTCGTTATTATTATCATCAACAAGATTTTGTTATTAATATACGGAGTTATTTATCTTTACGCTAAACTTATTTCTTTACCTATACGGAGTAGTAAACAAAAACAGCATCCTAATGTGATTCAATTTTAAAAAACAATTTTTTTGGGAATGATAATGTGAAAACAGAATCGTTTGATTATGTTTTAGAACACTTAGCTCGTACACAATATGAGAAGCAAAATGATTTTTTTTTTTAATCTTGATAATTTTCTTGGAGAATATTAGGATTGACATTGATTAGTGGACATCCATTCTTCTAAATTGAAATCCAAATGCATTGAGAGATTATATTAGGATATGTAATTGGATTTGAGGAAGATATCTAAGATCTAGCCTAATGGTACAACACTTTTCTTTATAACTGGTAATGTGATTCGAACTTTGGGCTTGACTACAATCTTAAAGACCTAACAAGTTACACTAGTTGACATATACTCCTCAGTTTCGACCACTATGATACAACCGTGTATTATAGTTCTAAATTTTTTGATTAAGGTCTAGCCTTGTGACAAAGTTTAAGGAACTGTGAGGTAAGATTATAATTTTGAATCTTTCTACGTCATTTAAAATTATTAGGCAAATTATTAGGTGTTTTAGGAAGCATGTGCTCCCACCCTATATTACTTGTATCTTTTAGTATTTTTCTTATAACTTTTCCGAGAAGTTACAAGAAAAACGACAAAAGGTAAAAGAAATCTACGCGAGAGCATATGCTCCTGAAAGCATGATATAGATTGTGAAATTATTATGCCGAGTATTGCTGACTAGTGATTTTCATAAATTCTTGTATAAGACTATCTAATTTAAAGTTAATATTAAACCCTTTTTAAACGGGATCCTTAATGCCTCAAAGTCGTCACTTTTCATTAAAATGTTGATGAAAAATGACTACTTAATGGACATCAACAAATTGGAGGAAAAACGATCGATATCTACACTGCTGGCAATTAACTCGCAGCGTAATTGCTTTGACACAAATATGATAGGGACCTTAGAACACAAAGTTGAGCTCCACTCAAAGTAAGACCACAGCTAGCATAACTTCAGCCGAGCACAAACTTGGTCCAAGATGCCATTTGGTTAGTGGTGCTGAGCACGTTCAACGGCAAAACTATACTGCTGTAACGTAGACAGTATAAACCCAGTAAACAAAAAGACAGACATGAAGATCATGATTATTCGACCATTTTTATGGTCAAAGTACCAAATGAAGCAGTTAGCCTAGACATGATAAGAACTACTAGGTGTCTGGTTGACAAAGGACAATCATAAGGTATTGTCAGATAACTTCATCGTGTAATTGGGCCGAAAATTGAACGGTTGAGGATATGGTACGCTGGGTGTGCTAGCAATATATATCTCATTGCAAAATGCACAGTTTTAGTGTTTACATTGAATGTGCATGCAAGTGTAGAGTTAGACATAAAGGAGGCTCAATGCTACAGTTCTGGACGCCCGCATCACATATACAAGAATACTGAACTAGAAGGGAATTCTTTGATCTTGAAGGGGATCTTCTACAATTTCGGCGACCACCATCGTGTGGTTACGTTTTACCCGAAGGGTTTCATGGAAATGGACTGAAATTCCCACTCATCTACCCTCAATATGGCCAGCGGAAAGACTGCAAGTAGATGAATGGACAAACAGTCACATACTCATAACAAACTTAATGAGCAAAGCAAGATGTAACATGCAGCAAAGTAGGAAGACCAACCCTGCAACATCAAAGCCTTAATCCCAAATTGATTTGAATCGGCTAACATGAAGCGTCTTTAGGAAAACAAAGTAGGCAGAAATAAAGTAAATTATCCTCTGCGTCAAGCGACTCTGAATTAACAAGAATAAGCTCAATTTGCAACCGCTAAATACCAAGTACAAATCTCGAGTGAAAGACACAGTATCAAAGGCGTGCTCAAACTGATTAAGCAAGTTATAGTCACTGCTAGCAGTGGTGGAATAAACATCATCACAGGAATCATTTTTGCGATTAAAATTTAAATCAGATACATCAGCTATTAACGGCAGAATATCAGGTTGATCCAAAGTCATCCATCCAAAAGAAATTCAAACTGTTTTTGCTTCAAGGGGTGAATGGAGACAGGCGGTGAAAATTTATGCCCAATTTCTCTGTCAAAGCAAATAAGTAAAAACAGTGATGTTGGGCTGGTCCATTTTCAATACAGAAACATATTTGCAACAATGTAACAAATTAATGTTATGGAAGAATAACTTGCTAGCAGATAAATAGACAGCCCAACACCAATGTCAAACCCCACGAGATCCTTGATGGATAATGTGTATTCAATTGGGATATAGCCCCTGGGTGAACTATCTAGAACTGTACCTTGGCCTTAGCTGGAGTCGCTGTCCTGACACTGGTTGTACTACCAAAGCCAAATTTAGGCTTCTTTTCCGCAGGCTTTAGTATTTGAAATGAACACATCAAAGTCTCATCAACACTCATCATGGCTCCAGCGTTATCAAACTCTCCACAGTAATTAGGCGCAGAAAATATAGTAACAAGTTGTCTATTAGCGAAAAACTCATAGCCATCCTCAACAACCTGCACATCACAAGATTATCTAGTCAGCAACAAAAAGGTATATGTCATCAGTAAAATATGGTGTGAACAGAAGATTTTAACCTGGTGTGCACGACAAATAAGGTCAAGGTCTAGCTTCTGAAGAGACTCCGTGACTTTATCGGATCCAAAGGTATACGAAACCCCTCTGTCATTCATTCCCCAACCTTGGATTTCTTTACTAGGATCCGACCACAGGAGATCACACAACAAACCACTTTCTGGAACATCAGTTGGACGATGTAGATTCCGTATTTGGTTCAAATTATGCAAGTCAGGAGAGAGGCCCCCATGCATGCACAATATCCTTTCATCAATAAGAGCGGCCACAGGCAGACAGTTAAAAGAATCTGTGAAGACTTTCCAAAGCCTGACATTAAACCTTCGTTTACACTCATCATAAAAACCATAAATGCGATTTACAGAGGCGCATTCATGGTTGCCCCTTAGAAGAAAAAAGTTCTCTGGGTATTTTATTTTATATGCAAGAAGAAGACATATTGTTTCCAAACTTTGCTTCCCACGGTCAACATAATCACCCAGGAACAAGTAGTTGGATTTAGGAGGTAGTCCACCATATTCAAAAAGCCTTAGCAGATCAGAATACTGGCCATGAATGTCTCCTATCAACATGAAACATCAAACAATGAGAAAATGATAGAAATTCACTAATGACTATAGCAATTGAAAAGAAAGAGCTAAAGCTTTACTATTGAAGTGACAATTATAGTGCAAACCAGCTTCAAATAACATCAGTAAAACATGAGAACATATGTTATACCCATAAAAAAATTATCGACATGGGTATGATCCACTGTTCCCTTACATAATTCATCCAAAATAAATCCCTCTAATTTGCATCAAGGATTTTCTACTGCATTATTTTTTTCTTCAATCCACTTTATTTTATCACTCTTGTATATTTGGGTGGTCAAGGGTTCTAATCATCCACAACATCCAGCACTCATATTTTTATATCCACTATCAAAGTTTTTAGTTCGTGATGCTATCTATCAACCATGGCTAGTGCATGATTCATGACATTCATTCCCTTTTTTTTCATTCCTATCTCATCCACTTGTGTTTCTTTTCCTAGCTAGTTCAGGATTCATCACATCCACATTTTTATACAACATTTTACCTTTCAAAAGAGCAGCCGGAACGGACTGGTCATTGAAGAATACTTAGGCTTAGAGGGTGGTCCCCTATCCAGCAAGAAGTTTCAACTAGTTTTAGGAGAAGTAACAGTCATTATTCACATACAACATCCCCATAATGCCCATATTGCTCTGCTCCAAAGCCCTGAAACTTTATGTGCACTGACATTCATGCAAAGTTCCATTGACAGGGGGAAAGGAAAAAAAGCCATGTTTTTCTTGAAAAGAAAAAGCACTCTAAACCGCACAGAAATATATGGTGGGGGACTGGGGGATGTATCTGATTGCTTTTCGAATTAACCTTATTTTACTGTCTCAGATATAGAAAAAGTTGGGATGATATTACATGAAGAAATTTCAAATCAATGAGAGTAGAGTCCTTGAAATTTTGCAAAAATCATAATCTGAATGTCCAATGACATTTATGTCACACAAGCCCAGGAAAGCTGCTCATACAACTGCTAAAACATCTAAACAGAAATCAGAGATCTTCAGCTGAAGAATGTACAAATCAGGGAATCTCAACTGGCAGCCCAGGAACTGAACTTCTGAACACAATACTTCAAAACCACTCTGAGACAGAATGTATCAAGGATTGAAGTGTTGTTCACTGTTGCAACCCTTTAGCACCACGATTCATGCCTTTATAAGAGTAAACTATGCGGGGTTTACATAATAGAAAAATAGGACGGCGCTTGGGGACATCATTTCAGGGAAGAAACTCCCCTTATATCCTTAAGGACACCAGAAAACTATCAGAGTTTTCACAGATTCCCTTCTTCCTTCAACCATATCCTTATCTCAAAGAGAAATACATAAAACGAAGAAATCTGACATTAAAAAAAAAAAAAACACATATGGTACCAGCCGTTCTTGTATATCGATCAATTGCTCTCCTCCTAGGAACGCTCAAGTCTATGTTACTAGGACTCTTCACTTCATCCCACATACCAGTGTGGGATACTCAAACCTCAAACAAGTGTATGAACACTTGACTCTTCATTTCAAGCCAAAAGTTGCAATATTCAAAAACATATGGCCAAGTGTAATACTAGGACATGCACCCTTGTCAGATACTTATAACAGAATACAAGTAACATAGCTCAGGAACTCTGAATCACACACTATAAAGTTAGTTCTCAATAACAGACACAATCTGTCATCAGATTTCTCACTACAACTTGGAAGTTTTGTTTTCCTTTTGACAAGATATGACTGAATACTATCTACTTTAATTGCACGGTTCTCTTTTTAATAACAAACAGACAGCACATATTTTTCATCATATCTTCAGTTTCTAGTCAGTTTAATTCTGCCACCTTTATTATTTCTTTCATGATATCTTTTGGCATCAATCAGTGAGAGATCCCCACCCCCCACCCTACTATCAAAAAGACAGGGGAAGAGGCAATTAGCCAACATAGTTGAGAACAATAACTAAAGAATGGATATAGCCAACATAGTTGACAACAATAACTAAAAAGAATGGATATCAATTGATCAGCCGCTAGCTGGCTGTCTATTCCCCATATGAAAATCGAGACAATTACCCCTCCCTAACTCTCCCTCGCAAAAGCATATGTACTTGAGGAACTGCAATTATGATTCATGATGGTTGTTGGTATTAATTCTATTTTGCAGTCTTAAAAAAGACATAGGAGGTTAAGTATCATTATGGCCTTTTTCCTTCAAAAGAAAGTATCATTATGGCTTTCATACAGTCCCCAATCCACATCTGACAGAAGGACAATAGAAACTTCCAAACTAAACACAGGCAAATTTACTAAGAGCAACTGCCTGAAATTACTATACAAAGGTGACGCCACAGTGGTCAACCATTGATGAAACTACTCCCGTGTCATATGACCTACATCAAGGGGAATAGCTTACCAAGAGGAATAGCTTAACATGACAGTGTAATAGCATGTTTGATGCAAGACTAAGACCAAGTCTAGAACAAGGCTATCTCGTGAAAAGTACGCCTTGAAAAACATACTGTGCTGAATAAACTTTTACACAAATGCTTTTACCTTACATTTAATTCATATTTTCAAACTAAAATATAGTAGACTAAGAGCCTTTTTATAATCCACAACAATGGACTCACAAGGCATGCCGCTTGGCGCTTGCAGACTACATTTATTTGTTCAGAGTGCAATAATAATATGGCAATATGCCAATATGTCTGTTTGTCTAACAAGTTGCACCAAGTAGTTCGTGACAAACTGACAACTATAGAAACTTAACTAAGCTAGGTTTGAATGTTTGATTAGTGGAGCTTTGACACTTTAGTAAATGAGAGTTGCCAAGGTCTCGTATGGCACAAGTCTATCATCATTCATCCCTAAACTAGTCCTAGAATCCAATCCATACATTCTGAGTTTCAAAGTTCAGACATACCCATTCAAACTCGATTTATGCCTAATGAATCATCAACTTCCCTCTAAATTTCATAGTCAATATCAAACAAACAGTTTCTAATTAACTTGATTCAATCAAAATCACTTACTCCATTATCCTACATCTTTATGCCAACTTTTTTTCCCAATAAGCATCACTCCTAGCTGTGAGAGAACCAACTCAACCAAAAGCCTAAGCCAATTGAGGCTCAATCAATGATTATATTCCTTATACCCCCCACCCCACCCCGACATGAGGCCTATTAAGCATCGAGCGTGGCTGGAGACACGAGTAATACTCAATTGTGCATCAAAATGGGGGCTCCTAGGATTCGAACTCCATACCACTTGGTCAATCCAGGCTCTGATACTATGTGAAAAGACCAACTCAACCAAAAGCTTAGCTAATGGTTGAGACCTAATCAATGAATAAATTCCTAATACTCCCTCCGTCCTCTAAAGATTGACAAATTTTCTATTACGGTCCGTCCACAAAAACTGTCAAGGTCAAAGAGCTAAAAATAAATCATTAATTAAATTTCCATATTTACATCTTTTTTTTTTGTTAACTCATCAATTTCTCCCACCAAACTTCCTTTCATTATCATGATATTAAGAGATTTTGGTG
>CAAKMY010094379.1:0-31636 GCA_901111285.1 Corrigiola litoralis | reverse complement strand
GCAAAAATACCAAAAGTTGGCGGGACCGGGGCTCCCTTGGATCCCCCCTAGTTCCGCCACTGGGACCCTCATAATTTAGAGCGATGGACTATTCCGATAATATGGGTTGTAAATATAGGAGTCACATGCAAAGTCTTATGGTGAGTTCACATCATCTAACTTGTTAGACTTTGTGTTGTTTGATGGGAGTAAGAAATGGAGGGTTTTTGTTGTTATATCTGTTGGTCTTCTTTACTCAATACATCATGACACAGAGAATAAGGGAGGGGGAAGCCTTTCTCACTATTAACCAGCACAGCTTGTGAATGTATAAACTCATGTTATTAGATTACATCCGAGAGGGTTAATGGAAATTAGAGATATATCTATGCTTAAAACTATTGTACTCTATAAGCTAATGTGTAAGTAACCTCCCGATGTATCCTATAATGGAGGCAGACTCATTATTATCTTCAATGATCAGGCACAATCTGTACACCAAAAAGCCTAAACCCTTTCCCTTCCTTGCTAACTGTTGATTCCTCTGCTCTCGCTTTCTTTGCTTGTATCTCGTCGTCTGAAGTAACTCCATCCTCCTCCAATGTTCTTTTTCTCGAAGGAACACCTTCCACCAGCTCTTGACTTGCGTTAATTCCCATGGTATCAATCATGTAAAACTTCCTCAGAACATCATTGCCATTGTGATTTTCCATATACTCACATGTGTAGAAAACCACAGTGTCCTTGGCCTTCAAATCCTTCACCTTGAGGAAACTGCTCCACCCTCGTGTAAACACAAAGCTCGCGCTACTCTGCCAATAGCAGTACCTAAATGGCCATCTCCTCATTGATTTGTCATAGAAAGTCAGTTCGATATCCTCGCCTTCTCCTTGGCGCGACACACCAAAGTCTTGACCAACGAGATTATTGGGATTGAAGTACTGCAGGGCATGTCTCTTTGGGATGACTAGCCTATTGAGCTTTCCTACATCACTTGGTGTCAATTCCTTCCTGAAAAGCTCTTTACACAAGTGTCCTCTGTTTCTTTGGCTACTATTAGGAGGAAGTGTAGATGAGCCACTGATTTGCGAGATGGACGCTAAGAACTCAGCAAACTTGGTTGGATAAGAGCCATCCTTGATCATATTGATCACCTCCTCGTTATTATCTTTGAACTGTTCTTGGAAGGTTTTCTCTAATACGGTCAGGTCAGTGTGTGGGAAGTTCCTGTGGGGTTCAGCGGAGCTATCATGCCGCAGCTTCATGGCCGCACTGTCGTAGGCAGCGGCTGCTTCTGCCTCGGTATTGAACGTGCCTAGCCAAATCCTCTTTTTATTGGCATATATTTGAGCTCCCCAGTGTCCAGTAGGCTGAATGACAACCCCTTTATATCTTGAGGCAGGCTTAAGGCTTTGTGGTGGAGAATTGGAGCTGTTTGATTCTGAGTCCTCTGACTTTGTCATTGTGCTTGATATTATCTCTTCTTCCATTGCAGAATTTCCTGTGTAAATCAAATCAAATGCAGGAACAAAGTCAAGAATCTTTAGCAATGCAACATCTTTGACATCAGATTATTGCAAGGAGCATAATTCAGTTTTGTATTTGGAAAACAATAACAGTAACACAACACAAAATCACCCATTGCCCATGATCGAGACTAATTTTTTGCACATAAAACAAGCACCCACCTGTATGATAATTTCACAAAGTAGTCTACTTTACTGTGGATAAATTTAGTTAGTTGATGTGAAGCTATTGCTGCTGTGTTTCCAGTTAGTAAACTCTATCAACGTACTAATATGATATACTCCGTAATTAGATAACAATGCATCTATATATTTGACAAAGGTTTTAATCACAGTAGTCAGGGCTATTAAACTACTTGAACGGTGTTATTGAAGTGCATGCAAGAAGTCTATGTAATTCCAATAATCCAAAAAGCAACAAATATATGCATTCCTCATCAAGAAATCATCAGAGGGTGTTACATGCTAGTATATACAAGTACAATGTAACAAGGACATATATACACCCACAATAAGAGTTAATGTACAAATGTATATAATTCAACTTCAACTACATAAGACCAACCTCTTAAAGGAGAAAATTTGTGCTCACTCTGGAAGAGATAAAAATTGTTGAAGATTACTGGTGGTGATTGATAAGAATTGTTGCTAAGACGCATAGAAAGAATGAGAACGTAGAAGAGATTGTACCGAGTAAAACAACGTTCTGATATATCAAATTGTTGTTTGGAAGTTGGGGAAGCAGGTTATGCAAACTAAATAGGCTAAAGAGTGATAGAGTTGATGGAAATATTTGCTTTTGACAGAAATATTAAGAAATATGACAAGAGAGTAATATAAGAAGATTACATAGACACATTTAAGGAAAGTTATGTACATAATATTGGAAACTGAGTTAGTTATGGCAATGATTATATTCTTAAAGATGCTAAACTTTTTTGGCAATCAATCTCGAAAAAACGCGGATTACAATCTTGTTTCCTCAACTTATTACAAAAGAATTACTATCTTGCCAAATTTCAGGTTCTAATTAAGGCTAAGATTTCTCCCTCAATCAGTATACATGTTATGTCAAACAATAGGAGACAGCTAACATCCTTCTATATATTTTTCTACTTTTCCTATATCATTTTCAAATCTGTATCAAATACAGAGTATTCTATTACAAGTTTATTTCAAATATGTATCAAAAATATTTGAGATCGCTTACTTATTTGCGCCAGTGATATATTTCACGGTTTCTGTTTTTTTTTTTTTTTTTTGTTTGGAGTTGTATGGGTCCTCCCATTTTTCAAGTCATTTAGAATAAGTGAATTTTTTTTTAAGCTAGAATGATTACTCATATTTTAAAAGAGTCACTCACAAGCTTTTATGTTTTTTCATTAAAGCGGCCATATTTTTAAATAATGAAATGCGATCGCACAATTTGTGAATAACTCTCATAAATTAAAAATAAGACCGTCATTTTAATAAATGTGTTTTAGCACATCCATATTCACCAAAAAATAAAGAAGGATAAGATCCTAAAATCTCACCAGACGCGGGGTAAAAATGTCGGAAAAAAAGTAGTACTAAAAATAAGAGATTCTTTGAGAATCCTCTTTTAGAATCCTGTGCTTAGCATTGTAACT
The DNA here is from genome assembly GCA_901111285.1 of Corrigiola litoralis. Classification (NCBI taxonomy): domain Eukaryota; kingdom Viridiplantae; phylum Streptophyta; class Magnoliopsida; order Caryophyllales; family Caryophyllaceae; genus Corrigiola; species Corrigiola litoralis. The sequence goes on along the minus strand of CAAKMY010094379.1, from coordinate 28,500 downwards.
GTTGATATATACTATTATACATTCCAAAATGCATACAGACAAACAAGGCCTATGAGCTATGGACTGAAGTGTTAGTTTGTTCTTCTGACAGCAATGAGGATACTACATAATCAATTTAACCATACTCCGTACACTAGTTCTACCAAAACATTGCCATCTCCGTCCACTAAGATTCGACCTACTTCAAAAAGGGCCAAAAAGGGAAATACCCTCATGGCACCAATCTATAAGTCAGCATCAAGCTACACCCCTGAACTTCAAAGTTGAAACTCTTTTCAGTTGGGGACCAACAATTATTGTGTTCGTGTATATGTATGATAACATTAGAACTAGTAGTCTGGACTCTGGACCACCAGATACACTTACTTACATATGCTAGCTGACACCCGGCTGCATCATTGGGAAAAAAGACCAGTTCTTGCAGGCCTCTTCTTCCCTCCCTACAACTTTCTCATTGGCCCACCAGCTGGAGTTGATACAAGGTTTGTCAGGATCCACGCCGTTTATATGGTCGAAATGGAATTCTTTTATTGAGCCGAGGGATGCAGCCCGCTGCTTATGATGCCGCTGTCCCTCCTCTCCATTTGTCTGTGCTCTCTCAGAACTTCCAACAGAAGTGCTATCATCAGCTAAGCTGTTTGCATTTGAGTTATCCTCCGTTTCATTATCCGTGTTCTGCAGTGCTCTGGGCAGTGCCGTGGGCTTCTTTTCCACACACCTGACCACATCCTCGGCAGTCAGTTCGAAAGAGACTCTGTGGTCTATGAGAAGATCACTGTTTCTGTGTCCGTTGGCCATGTTAGGAAGAGGTGAAACTATAGAATCTTGTCGTTCCAAAAGGTGGCTGTCACGAGGCATGGGCCAGACAGCATCTGGGGTCACAGTTCCTGATGCTTGCTGCGATGATTCCCATCGAGACATGGGCCAGACAGCATCTGGGGTCACAGTTCCTGATGCTTGCTGCGATGATTCCCATCGAGACATGGGCCAGACAGAATCTGGGGTAACAGTTCCTGATGCTTGCTGTGATGATTCCCATCCACGCCGAGTACTCGCGTCGAGGTTTAGGAGCTTCGGAGGCACCCCATATCGTATATCAGGAAAGTAAGGGATCCCACCAGGAAAGTCACGATCAGGAAAGGGAGATGATGTGCCTGAACCAGAGAGAGCTGAACCCGGCGAAATAAGAGGACCTACAGGGCTCCCAGGATGGAGGAGGTATGACTGAAAATCATAATGTGGCGAATAGTGCCTTTGACCGACATCACCGTTGCGGTGATATGGATCAAGAAGCTGAGCGAATGGCACCTCAGGTGAAGAAGGAGTTGTCAAGTGGACTGACTCAGGAGGAGGCGTAAAAGGGGCAGTGGAAGGCTCAGTAGTGTAGGTTGAGAAGACAGGAGGAGTGACCAACTGAGTCTCGTGGGCGTATGGCCCAATAGCGAATATGGAGCGAGGACCAGGTGAGTACATACTAGCAGACATAGAGTTCATACCTACTGAACCTGCAGGCGACTGTATGGCTGATGGAGGTTCTGAAGGCAGAAATGACGCAGGAGATGAGGGGGGAGCAACAAAAGGGATTCTGATAGCAGGTGGTTGAGTTGCATTTTCAGCAAGTGCGGCAGCAGCTCCACTTCCTTGTGGTGCTGGCTCAGGAACAAGGACGGCATGTCCATATCGCTTGCTGTTTTTCTGTGAACCAAAACACCAATATACACTCCAACAGCTAGTCCACCTTCGCTTCTGCAGATAGAACAGTCCAAAAGTTAGGATTTCTAGTCTGAAAGCAATGCTTCAGAATAGCTATAGGTATAGATAACAGGCCTAAACATGTGTTGTTCGCAGACAAAGAGCCAGGGTTATAAGATGAAGTGCAGAAGACAAACACTCAATGTCTAAAATTCATCATATAAACCAAGGTAGCAAGAAACATCCATCTTCATATGTCAAGCTTACCGGGGACTGGGGAACAGTTTTGTGTTTTAGTTTAAAAAGACTATGAGTCCATATCCGAGTCTTGAAGATGATGACAAAATGAACTATACAAGCTGCGAGAGAAGCACTGAGAACCACCAATGTAACCCATGAAACAGAAAACTTCAAGTCTCTGAGACAAATCTAAAAATGGCAATCAGAGCCGATAAATCATACAAAACTAAGACATTATCAAACTACTGATACTCAGTCCACGGGACCTAACTCCAACATATCCTGTATACAGTCTCTTGAAATCAAATGATATTGTTACTGTGCTATTGGGTACCATCAAATCTCAATCCCTATAACAATCATTAGTACTTCTATGCCAAAGACAATCTTTACCTAAGGCAGTCAACAAAAAACTAGTACATACATGATGCAACTATCTAAAGTAATTATCAACTCCTTAAACAAATATAAAAGTAAAAAATCTAGCACTTCAAGATTTCATCAACTGAAACATACAAACAGCCCCATATACCTCCACATCACAAAACAAGAACATGAAAAACCAATCTTTAACAAACTCAAATCATTCTACAACTTCCAACAATCAAATAGTAAACATCAGCTACATAGAAAACACAAAAGTAAACACAAACCCAACAATTCAATCCCAAAGTCAAACCTTTACAAGCTCAAGTCAACAATCAAGTAAACACCACACAAACAACACATCCCACAGATCTTAAATCTAGCACGAACTCTTACAAAACACACCAACAATTCACACACACCAAAACCCATCTAAATAAACACCATATCACACAAAGTTACAATCTTGGTCGAATTCCAAATTAAAGATCATACTAAAAAAAAATTCTAAAAAAATTGTTAAAACTACCTGAACAGAAGGAGGTGGGACCCGGGACTCAGCAGAAGCTATAGCAGTAGCAGCAGCGTTAATGGTATCCACAGCACTATTTACATTTCTCATCTCCTCATTTCCACCTCTACTCATCTCTATATCTCACTCTTTCCAACAACAAATCACATAAAAAAGCACACAAATTTATACCACACACCACCAAAATCTCACCAATCACCCTATTCTAAACACAACCCATGTCCCAAAATCCAATCTTTCATCCAGATAGAGGATTATCACATACAAAAAACACAAATTTATACCATATAACACCAAAATCTTGCTAACCACCCTATTCTAAACACAACCCATGTCCCAAAATCCAATCTTTAGCTCAAAACAGGATTAAAAGGTTGATTTTGACTAAGCTGAAAAACACCCAGATATGGATTTTTTATGAGAAAGCAGTAAAAGTACTTGTAGTAGTAGTAGTATTCTCTTTCTATGTCTAAAAAAAAGGTCAAACACGGCAATGACTTGATTATGATGGAAATCATAAGGCATACTTTTATATAAGTAACTTTGGTTCATATCATAATAATAATAAGGCCTGAGAAATGGTGCAAAATTGCGGAAGTGCCATTGGACAGCAAGTGACTTGTGAACTTGTGAACTTGTGAACTTGTGAAGAGTGATTAATGTTACTCTGGTGGGGAGGAATAAAATAGGCATGAAGAGAATTAAATGTTGTGTGTACATTTATAATGTCACTTGCATATTTATGATTTTTTACTGTGACACTGCATCTTCCATTATTAGATGCACATGATTTTCAGCATTCATGAGAACTCCATTGTGGAGTAATTATTTATTTATATCTATATGACTATATGCTTGTGTTATTACTCCATTGTGGAGTAATTATTTATTTATATCCATATTTATTTATTTACCACATAAGTGTTGTGTATCTACATCGTGTTCTATTTGAGTGAAATAGATTGAACTGAAAAAATGGGATCATGAGGAATTTAAAGGAACATAATTTATTATAAGAAATTGAATGGAACTGAAAAAACAACCAATTACTAAAAGGAATGGTAACTTATAAATGGAGTCAAATGGAATTAAAAGGAGCTAATTTTCGTGTGAGAGGAGGTCGTAGTAGAAAATAATATAATCGTGAAGAAATGTTTTATCAATTGGTTGTTTATAATTATTGAAATCAATTTTTACCTGCCATTTTCCTTCGAAATGTATTTATAAATGATCATAGTAATATTGTTTGGTTTTCTCTTTTGTTTGATCGCACTATGATTCAAAGCAAGTGAAATAACTGAGTATTCAACCTACATAAAACTTATCCGGAATCTGAGTCCTCAAAAAAAAAAATGAAGAAGTTGCATGAGATTCCCCTCCAGATAAGAAAACTAAACATGATCCTTAAGCAAGTGCTATACAGATTATTAGGTAGTTGTAATTAGTCTAAGCTGTAAGGGTGGTATGGTCCAATCAAAGTGGTGAACCCACAAGGCTTTTCCCCCCCCCCCCCCCAAAAAAAAAAAAAAAGTTAACTATAGTTGGCATGGTAGTTGTAGTTAGCACTTTTTAATTAGTAGCTAGTGATTGTTTTACCGAGGCATAAAAAGAGTAAAAGAGCTCCTTACTTTTGTCAAGTGTGTGCACGTGTGCCCATTCACTTCTCGATGGCTTCTTGTGCGACGGGTTGGGACCCACACGTATATTATAACGTTGTTCTCGCCACACACCCACAAACAAACGTCACAAGTGCACGGTTGGTTCATCTACTTTTCATTTGCTCTTTCTCTATTAGCAAAGCTAAATCAGCCTTTTCTGAGCTCCACTTAAATCTTTCTTTAGCCATTTTTATGCCGTAAGATTCTTCAGATTTTTGCCTCATCAGAAGACGAAACTGATTTGCAGGGTCCCCAAGTGTCATAATGTGATAAGTATTGAATCCTAATTATCACTTTACTTTATATATTATTTTTCTTGGTAGGAACTAGAAAGACGTGTGGAAAACCCTTCATAAAGAAAAAAGGAAGGTAGTGATCATATAAGGCCATACAACTCCTAAAACATCTGGTTCCATAGGATCCTTAAGAGAAGAGGATAATAGCTTATATGACCAACTAATTAACCGTAGGGTTTGCCAGTCAATCAGTATAATTGTTCGCCTCGTTGTAGATTGTCATGTATGATCTTTAACATCCTATTTCGAAGTTCTATAAGTTAATTCATGACTTCTTGGAGTCAAATGCCTATAATTAACACCATTGACAAGATTGATAACGACATGGGCATCATTTTGTACGATCAACTTTGTTGCTCTAAAGGCTTTAGCCACCATAAGTCATCATCTAAGCGCCTCAATTTGAACTCACATCAAAGTTTCTATACCCAATTTTTCTACAAAGGTAATAATTAATGATATGATGCCATTATACCATGAAATAACAAGGTTTTTTTTGGAGCTCCATCTATATTTTGTTACAACCAGCCATAGGGAGGAGAAGACTATTGTGATTTTATGTCTAGTAACCTACTTGTGACTATAGAAGAAAGCTTTACTAAATTTCGTAATTCAGGCGCTTAAAGATGGATATGATCACTAGGAATCTCAACACTTTTACCAGATAGCCTAGAGATCCTCCAACGCCAAATAAACCATATTTTTTACTACGAAGACCGTTGACCAGATATCATGACTTTACTTCATATAAATGTTATCCACAATCCAAGGTGTTAATATTGACTCAATAACGAGCTACAAAGTAGTGCCCAAGAATAGAACTTCATACACTACGAGCTCCAGGACAATCATGTAAAATTAGGACCAAAGGTTCATTAGCTCAATGGCAAGACCCATATAGAAGGTTGTTGGTACTTTGATAGAATGGTATTCACATTAGACATCAAACGGTTGCGCAAAGTTGACCGAAGAGATTCTATTGCGATGGGGCACTTGAAATATCCATGGTAACTTTCCGTTAATCATTCCTTTATTAGCCTTTTAACGGAATTGTTTAGCAATTGAGATCATATTTTTCAGACAGAAGTCTCACCTCTTATGATATACTCCTGTGCCACATCATCTTATTAGGGATTATTATGTATGATTTGCCCCTATAACAAGAGTTGATGTCAAAAAATGTGCTTCACAAACTTAGTAGTAATATGATTCACCATTGAAATCCTCTTGTCGATGAAGTTGTAATAATTTTCATGTTATTCAAATTTACAAGAATTTTTCAAAAATCTGATCGAACACATAACATAGAAATGTATACAGGAATTCCAAATGGATTAAGACAATTGTGGCCTTACGTGAAACATAAATAGCAATAGTTTAACAGAGTTTAAAATATCTGAAGAATGTATTATCAAGTTACTTTTGACATTTTGTGACGACTACAATGTTTGCATGGAAAATTGATATTCTAATGCATAAGACTTCTTGTACAACACTAATATCGCAGTCCAGTGTCACGAGGGTACGCAGCATCATCCTAGAAAGTAGAAACAGCGGAAGGCTGCTGCGCTGATCGTCATTTTTTCTTGAGAACCTTCAACACGCAACATGTACTTTGATATTTTCCAGTGCTCGGCGCAAAGTCTAGTAAAGCCTAAATGGTGGGCTATCCGGCTGAAGCTACAAATCACCTTTTAAATTGATCTTTACGTCTCACTTATTGCTCATTTGCCCTGTTTCTGCAAGTTACATGTGATATTTATCTCTCTCGTTAATTAAATTATCCATTTTGTTAATATGAAAAAGCATATCAGCTCATTACAAGTTTACAACCTAAAATGCAGCCTAAGCTCAAACAAGACTCCTATGAAGATCAACCCCTTCAACTCCTTCAGCTCCAACAAAGATTAATTCCTTACACAAATAATTAAATCATGACCCATAATAGAGCCGAACTCAGTAGCCATATATTTTTTAATATAGGCAAGAAAAATGAGAAAATTAATAAAGGTCTCATTTTGAGATAAATATAATACACATATAAGCTTGTGTGTTACTCTTCTCTTATTATTGGAGAGCACGAATTATTGAAAAAGATAACTTTTTTCTATAGTTTAAAATAGAAATTATCACAAATTTAGTTATAAACATTACTATCAATACTATAAAAAATGACCATTTTAAAACAATCTCGTATCCAACAAAAAACGGTACCTTAATGATACAAGGCTTTCTAGTTAAAGTAATTTTAGATAAGAGTTTAAAGTATCTTTTTTATCTACTCCTTAATAAGTTATACATGCTTCCCTTTTGGGTCTCCTACTGTCAACGCTAGCCACCTAATGCATCCACTCTTCCATATCTCCACTCCACTTAATTGAAAAGGAGATCAAGAAATTCGAAGCTGGACTTGAGTTCAGACTTTAGCAAGAAAATAGACTTTTTTTTAAGAGGGAACGGAATACTGGTTGAGAGGTTTTCTAAACCTTCCCTCAATTAACGTTGCTCGAATATAGCAAATTATTTTTAGTTATAGTTCAGGTCAAAGAAAACATACAAGCAACTATTACTCAAGAATTTGATGACACAATGTAATCGAGTAGCACGACAAGCATAAAAACAAAGTGACTATTAAATTAAAACTAGACCTAGTCACAAATTAAGTCGAAATGATCCTACCTTATCTAATGAACTATTTACAACAACATAAAAGCGACCAACTTTAATTCAATCTAATCTTAACTAAAGTTAATGATGTTTTTCTTTTGTGTTTTAGGAGTATCCCCACCATTAGTAAGGATAATATTGTTTAGGGTACTAAAGGCAATTGATAGCTCCTCCCAATTTGGTTACTTCATTTACAAGAGTTAGGATTCGAGCCCCTATCCACTTTTTTAAAAGATGAGAGTCCTTACTTGTTATCCATTAAGAATGTTTGATACACACCAAACTAACAACTTAGTTGACATTTGCATTAAACTAGTCGTCTTTAAAGATGACCAAATCCCATTATAGATATTTAAAGATCCTACTTTAAGACACAGGAGGATGAGAGAAGTTATCCATTATTGCACGTTTGATGGGGAAAAAATCTGTTTTCTTTCATAGATGCTTATCAGTCTTTGTAACGCTTTTGGGTGATTCATAAATACAGTAGCAAACTCTATCTTACACTTTGTGTAGTAAAAGAATGTTAATTCAGTTGCCTTGATTCCGCATAAGGAACATCTCTGCTTCTTACTTTACTTGGATAGGGTGTGATACAAACCATTTGTATAATACCATACATCCTAGTATGAATTGGACCCAAAATAATCAGACAAAATGATTTCGATGAAACTTATACTCCATTGAACAAGCAGTGAAGTATTTTCAAGAACCAAAGTAACACCTTGTTTTATTAACTTTTCTTAAGAAAGGGAAATACTATAGGTATAAAATCAGCAGGTCCTCTATTGTGATAAGATAATATAAATATTGTCAAAGCAAAAAAACTTAAGCTGCCACGCTCTTGGAAGCAATCTCGAAAACATTCTCAGACAGTCCGTTGGCGGATAAAATCATCTCCAGCTGAGCCTGTAAGACAACGATCAGCAAGTTAACATCACATCAGATACAATGTAATGAGCAGAAGATCAAGAACTCTCGAGTACCAAACAATTAAGAGACTGGTTTACCTTGGCAAGGCCTTGTCGTGTCTCGTCATAACGCTTCCATCGCGAGAAAGCGGACACCATCCTTGAAGCCACCTGCAAACAAAGTTAAAAGATCAAAACAGATTAGAACTGTCTGTATTTGCTATAAGAAGGGAGGTGGAAAATAAATTCGTAATCCCCATTTCTCAGTCACCCTAGTACACATACCTGAGGGTTTATTTTGTCTAGCTGGACAACTATATCGCCCAAAAATTTGTATCCCGATCCATCTTTTGCATGGAAGTTGACAGGGGATGAACAAAAGCCTCCAATCAAAGAGTAGACCTGTTTCATAGGGGGGAATATTAGTTTCGTGATAGAACAAGTCTTTTGAAATCAGATGCATCATCAGTCATTATAATAACCTTGTTGGGATTGCGGAGGTCAAATGCTGGGTGCTGTAACAGCTTCTTAACATTCTCGACATTGCCAGGAACATCGGACATTGCTTGAAGAGCAAACCACTTGTTGACAACCTGTTCACATAGAGATAGGGGTAGGAGAGTCAGCTTTCGTTGAATAAACGAGAGTTTATCAGCCAAATAAGATATTATCAACAACTATCACTTCGAAATGTAGCAAGCATTTCATTACAACAATGGATGAGGAAATGTAAATGGAGCTAGACTACTAGAGTTTTTCTAGTATCACCAAACAATTACAGTGAAGCGCAATCAGAAAGTAATTGAGCAGGCAGACCGCAGATGCATGACACGTAAGACCTATACAAGACTCAAGTTGACAACGAAAAGTCATTAGACATATACAGAGTGAGTTTTGTGATGCAAACAGATAAAAGACCAATCTCAAAGCCTTGAACCACCAGTTAGAACTTACCAAATAGTCATGCTGCCACTTGTCATAGAAGTCAGCCAGAACTTCATCGTGGTTTTTACCAGGGTTCTGAGTGATGGCTGCTAGGGCTGCAAATTGGTCGGTCAAGTTTGTCGCCGTTTTATACTCATTCAGTGCAAGCTCGGCACATTCTCGGTCATCAAGTGATGCAAGATATGCTGCAGTACATTCAAACACCAATAAACATCATAATCATCATAGGTAAAAAAAAAACATCTTGAAGCAGGTAGGTGAAGGTGAAAAACATAGGGGCACACTGACCAAGTGAGACGTTCTTTAATGCTCGTCTAGCCATATTCGAATGGTCGAATTCATATTGCGCCGAACTCCTGTTTTCTTCGACCTGTTTACACTTTCAAATGTCATTCATTTTCCACTGAAATTCAGTCGAGCAGCAATCTAAACAAGCATGGCAAAACAAGACAATGTTCAGATGTCGCACCGTGCGGAGAAACTCCGCTTTAAGCTGAGAAGCAATCTGCTTTCGGATGAAAGTCCGAACTGCATGAACAGCATCAGGATCTGCAACTTCCATCATGTCCATGATCTCCCCTTCACCAGGGAGAGTTAAAGCCTTTGCAATGAATTCCTGACCATTTTTTGGGGGGGAGAACAGGAATAGAAATGATATGAGCACATGTTTCTAATTATGAAAAAGAAATGGAACAAAACACAATGTTGAAGCACATACTTTATCTAATTTTTTGTCACCAAGAGTGCTCTTGAGCCCATTCACAAACTGTACGTTAAGAGCCAGTGGCTTATTTTGTTGATAGTCAACAACTAAGCTGAGCATCAACTTTCTAGCCAAAGTTTGTCCAGCCTCCCAACTGCAGCACAGAGATCACTCATCCAGTTAAATTGAAAGTCTCACAATGTCTTACTGAAGTCCGCACAGCAAACTGCTGTAATATAAACATACCGGTTAAATTCATCTGAATCATGGGCAAAAAGGAAAAATAGATCTTCATCAGACACATCAGATTCAAGACGGATAGGTGCACTGAAGCCCCTCAACAAGGATGGAACAGGCCGCTCTGATATTTCTGAAAATACGAATTCTTCTTCTTTCTGCATGATATTTATATAAAAAATTAGTCAAAGCAAGTTGACAGCTCGACTTATCATTTTGAATTTGCATCAGGCAGCTTAATTGCTCAATTGAAACAACTCACTCTAAGTAGAGCTGGCCAGTGGGCCGATTCAGCCTGGACCGGACCAGTTCCATGGGTCCAATTTTTTCTTTTTTTTGAAGAACCAGCCCAGGATCGGTTCAGGCAGGGCCCGAACTTAATAAAATTTCGAATTCCCGACACAGGCCTGCAAAGGAACCAGCCCAGGCCTGCACCGGGGCTCTCTAAAATTTTTGATATGTTTTTACCATTGGGCTCAACTGCTACTGAACCAGGCAAGCCAGCAAGGACAACATTTTGATAATTTACAACGTTTTGTAAAATTATCAAAATCGAAACCAAGCCCCCCCCCCCCTCTCTCTATTTTGTATTTACAAATTACAACTAACTAAACTACTAAAGACAGTCAATAATTTAAAACCTAGGAGAAAAAAGGAAAAAATACTAGCAGAAACCATCTAAATAAAGAAGCTGGTTGTAGAAGCTATCATAGAGGATAAGCCATACCTTGGTTACTCGAAGAATGGTTGTAGAAGCTGGCTGACCATTGACTGCCAGAGTCTCCAGCTTGCCATCATGATGAACATTTGATAGAGGAATGTCCTTCCCATGAGAATCCAGTAAACCTACTGCAACCGGTATAAACATGGGCTCTTTTACTGGCTGACCAGGTGTTGCCGGCACCTCTTGGCTGCAATGTTTTACCACCAAGCAAATGTAGAGTTAAAAGCAGCGAACCAGAGAAACTAGTGTAGGAAAATTAAAAAGTCCGGATTCAGAAAACTAGCATTTCTACCTGAATTTCAGGGCAAAGGTCCGCTTCTCGGCATCATAAGAAGAAGTAACTCTCACAACAGGGGTCCCAGATTGCGAGTACCTTTTATGTTTGTTCAAGTCCTTCAGTAATTAGAAAAGTCCAGGAAAATTGCCAGCTATAAAAGATAAACAGCTGACTCACCAAAGTAAGAAATTTGCAAAATCTGCATCATTTGCATCTCTCATGGCAGCGTAGAAATCTTCACATGTTACAGCTTGTCCATCATGCCTCTTAAAGTACAGATCCATACCCTAAAATTGAGAATGTATATATATGTTAGAAGTGAACAAATGACTGGACCACAGTGACCATTTTTCGTTCATAATGATATATGGATATACCTTCCGGAACCCTTGGCTCCCCAACAACGTTTTATACATCCTGACAACCTCTGCACCCTATTGAATATTGACAGAAAAATTCTCAATTTATATATCAAACAAGTAATAATACACGAAACTAGTTGACGTTTTTGGAACTTTGTGCATTTTTGTTTGGAGAGAAGGATTTTGAATATGCACCGCACCTTTTCATATACCTGTAACAAGGAACCGACACTAAGTAAGTTCTCAAAAAATAATAAAAGAGACACAGAGAACGACAAATGAAAAAGGTATGAAGATGTCAAGCCATACCGTAACTACATTTTGCAACAGATGCAAAACATCGGAGCATTACCCAGATCAGTGAAGCAAATGCAAAAAACAGAGGTAAGTCAGCGGCATAATTAACTAAAAAGTGCAGCAAGTAACAAAGGCGAAAACTAACCACAACCATATAATACAAGAAAACTTACCTGTGTAGAAATTGTCCATCTGCATCAATGGGTAGGCAAACTCATTAGACAGCTTAAACACAGAGCAGGTAAGCAGGACACTTCAACATGAATCAAGATGAGAAAAGGTAAAATAAACTCTACCTTAATGTAGGAATGTGGCCGCACAGGATGAGCCATAGGACCTGCATCCTGAGAGGTGAACGATGATTCAATTTCAGATAATGCATGACACAACTTATCCAGATAACAGTTAGAAAGTAGGAGGGGGGGGGGAGGAGAAAAGAGAGTTGGTAGGAAGGGGCAAGGAAGACCATATATGTGCATGCATAGTGGGCTTAAATATTAGAGAACAATCTGAAGCCAAGTTCACCTGAGGATACTGGTAATTACGAAGCTTTGACACATCAGCAATCCGCTTGACAGTGCGGCTTCCCATGTCAGATGAAAATTCCTATATAATGAAGATGTTTAGAACAGAACAAAGATAATAACTTCATTCTCGTTATAACCCTACAGGAGCATATCAAAGTCTCTATACCTGATCACGGAAAACAGTTAATCCTTCCTTTAAACTGAGCTGGAACCAGTCTCGACATGTCACCCTGCAGCAGGAAACAAGACACAATGTTGCAGTAATTGCAGGCAGAAAGGGAAAGTAATAAAATCATTTCGCAGAGTCCAAGGACACAGGGTGAATGTTTTAAGCAAGAAAGCTCACCTATTCCCAGTCCAGTTGTGGAAATACTGCATGGCAACAAAGTACACAACAGTACTACAGATCAATCATGGTCAGAGAAAAACAAAAAATTATTACAGTCACAAAAATCACAAAAGCATACCTCATGACCAATAACACCCAAAATTGCAGCATAATCTGCATCAGTGGCCGTTTCTGGTGAAGCCAAAACAAGCTTGGAATTGAATAACTGCCGGAAAAGAACACATTTTCATTAATCAAATTTACATCAAGAGGCGGATGATCAGGAAATATGAGCCAGAATTCCCCAAAGGCTTACATTCAAACTCTTGTTCTCCATGGCTCCCCTGTCAAGCAATTGTGAGAAAAAAGTTGGAGTCACTTGTCCCAATTCCGAAACAAAGTGTTAAGACATGCAAGAAACAAAGAGTACATCCCATAATAAACTTCAACTGATCAGAAACAACTTACATATTGAAGTCTGGAACGGCGACAATATTAAACAAATCCAAGTCGTACTCCAAACCGAAGACCTACAAGAATGAAACAATATTAAAATTTATAGAAACAAATGACACGATAGCTTGTTAATATACGAGATATATGAAGAAAAAAACCCAATAAAAGAACTGACATCCTCATCCCACTTCATTGCTGCCTTGAGAGAATACATGGCATGTGCAGTTTTTGGCAAGTCCTCAGAAGGGGTCCAGATCCTAAGAGAGACACTGCGGCCAGAACGAGTGACAAATACATCATCTCTGCTCTCTAGCTGCCCAGCAACTAAGGCAAACAAATACGATGGCTTCTTGAACGGATCCTCCCAGACAGCAAAATGCTTGCCGCCCTGTAGTTGTACAGACACGATTAAAACTATCATCACGATGCCAATGTAACTTAGTCACAGACAAACACTGGCTCATATTTTAAGCTCACCTCACTGTCCCCTTGGCCTACGAGATTCCCATTGGATAACAGAACCGGATACTTGGATTTATCAGCCTCAATACGAACTGTGTACTTTGCCATAATATCAGGTCGATCCTAACAAATCAAGAAAACAACATTTCATCATTGACCAAGTTGCATTAAGGTTGATCACAAATTCAAAAAGGCAATTAAGAAGCAAACCTGAAAAAATGTTATTTTGCGAAAACCCTCTGCTTCACACTGGGTACAGTAATTTCCAGATGATTTGTATAGACCCTGTATCCACGAATAACAAATATGTGACGGCATTATATACCATTCACAGCAAAAGGACTATTGTTATACATCAAAACGGATTTCTCACCTCTAATGATGTGTTGTTTTGAGGGTATATCTCAGTAACAATTTCCAAAGTAAATGTACCACTTGGTGGTGAAGAAAGTGTCAGATGACGTGAATCCACATGGAATTCTCCCTCCTGAATAAAAACCACCCACATACTCATAATCAAACCACTTATAACAAATAGTTACATTGCTCAAGTCGCACTTTGCAGTAAGGGGGCCAATAACATACCTTCAGCTCTTTTCCATCGACTTTGACAGAGACAAGCTTCAGATCTGAACCATTTAAGACCAGAGGAGATGAAGGGGACGAGCCTGTAGATGACAGCTCAAGTCGCTAAGTATCTTTATTCAAATCTTTATGTTTAAATTAAAGCGCGCACATTTATAGCATGCATAGAAGCATTTAGTACACTACCTTCATGTCCAGGGACGACAGTAATTTTTGAGAAGACATGGGTATTCTCTTCCTCCAACAAAAATTTCAACTCCACCTATAACAACATATAGTTATTAGTTATCAGAAATAATTAATAGATAACAAATGAATAAAGCAAAAGCACAAGTGCAACTAGCACAACAACGGAAAACTACTTTATTAGCTGCAAAAGGCAAAAACACCTACTGTATCAAAATAGTAATCAGGCTTCTTGTAATCCTTCAGGAAAATTTCTTTAGGAGCCTCCATGACTTCAGGTAGCTTTGGCAATGGTTCAGTTGCAACCGAACAGATAAGCCTTCTATTGACCTCCTCACTCCTCTAAGAAATAAGAAACATAGTATGATAAGGTTATACAATGCACAAACACATACACAACAATGTATCATAAGCAGTAGGTAAAGCTAAGAACATCAAGTTTGAACTCAAAACTAACCAACTTACATATAAAGAAGGATATGCAAAATGACGATTCCTTTGCGGGGTAGCCTAGAACAAAATATCAGATCACATTCATTAAAAGCGGCAAGACATAACTCTAAATCAAACTTGACACCAGCATAACAAGCACAGACAAACAGCAAGCCAACCATACAAAATTATACAAACCTCCAAACTAGCTAATCTACTATATCTTGTGAGACATCTAACTGAACGCTGAACAGCAGGGACTCGGCACAAACCCTGCAGCTGCATCAGCACATATAACTCTTGTCATCTTAGAGTATTCATTCGAAATCAATTGCACTCAAAAGGGAAAAAAAAACATTCATCATCTACTGCGTCCATGCAAATATACAATTGACCATACTAGGCAAATAAAGTAAATTTGGATTGATGCAAAACCAAAATGCAAGCTTCTATCAAGTACACCATCAACTATGCATCCACTAAAGCTCAAAACTTTCATTAATCTTTGACCAAGTTAAAGCTCAAATACATTAATTTGACCAAAAATCAATAAAAAAAAATATAATTACCAAATATCTACAACAGCAACAAAGTCTAATATAAACCATATGCTTTACATAAGATAGACACCAGCAAACTAAGTGAAACCAAATTTACACGCTTATCTCAAGTGTTACTTAATAACCACACTAAAGCTAAAGCTTATATAATATCAGGTACCCACTAAAGCTAAAACCTTGCATCAATTATTAACTTAAGTAGACACTAAAGCTAAATCTTTCTTACATTTTGACTAAATAAAGCAAAAATACATCAACTCAATAAACTGCAGGCATAAACTATCAAAAAGTAACTGAATACCCACTAAAGCTAAAACCTTTAATTAATCATCAGCTAAGTAGACATCACTAAAGCTATAACATATTGAAGCAAAAACACATCAACCTTTTTAAAAAAATACCAGGCATAAACTATCAAGTATTCCTATTAACTAAATACACACTAAAGCTAAAACCTTTAATTATTCATTAGCTAAATAAGCACCACTGAAGCTATAACATATCTTATATTTCACCAAATGAATCAAAATACATCAATGTGACCCAAATTAAATAACAACATGATAAAAAAATATGGGATAAAGATAATCAAAATACATTAAGTATTACGGAGTAACTAAATACGGAGTACACAGTAAGGCTAAAACCTTGACTTAATCATCAACTAAGCAGGCACCACTCAAACATATCTTGTATTTTTAACTTTATGAATCAACATACATTAATTTGACCCAAATTGAAACAACAGCATGATTACTAAAAAAAGGATAAAGATAATCACAGGAGAAGATGAAACCAATCCCAAAAAAGTAGTCTTGGATAAAGCAGGCCCTCTGCAAGGAAGTACCAACCTAGCCATTCAACTTAAACTTTGAAAAACAATATTTATACTATACTATACTATAAGATACTAATAATATCATAAACCATACAAAAAATATTATCTATGAAGAATATGTTAAACCCAAAAAACCAGACTCAAAAACCCCAGATGGGAAATAAAAGGTGGTAAACAGGCTAAGGCAAATATAACCCTATTGCTCTTTTTTTATAATATAGTTTGGATAATTATATTATTATGGTCAACAAAATATCACACAAAAAATAAGAGTAACAAATTTTATGTTGGTATTGATGGAAAAATATGGTGATGATTAATTTCATTAATGTGGGAATTTACCTCTGAAAATTTGATGATCAGATGATGGTGACAGGAAAACAGGATTTTAACTAGACAAAGATCTATCGAAGTGTTTGGAACAGAACAAGGTGTTTTATAAAGTACAGTAAAGTGTTTATATATAGTACAAAAGATATTGTTTTTAATAGGAAAAAAGGTTTCTTATAGGAGTTGGTTAATTTAAAAAGGTGAATAAGCCAATGATAAGGTGAGCTTTTTAAGGTTTTTCGGTGGAGTTTAGATTTTTTTTTTTTTATTTAAAGGTGTGAGGATATGTGGTCATTTTTTTAGCATGGGCTTATGGACTTTAGTTTTGGGTTGTGGTCATGTTGATTATTATGTGGGTGAAGGAGGTGTAGTTGTGTACTTGTGTGGTTTTTGGGTTAGGCTAAAGAGATGTGGTAATTTGGGAAAAATAATAGAGGTCTATCGGGTGGGTAACAATTTGGTGTCCACCCTTTCACAAATATTTTTTGGATTTCTAAAATTAAAAGGAAATTAAAAANNAGGGTGGGTATTAAAGTGACAACCACCAGGTGGGTGAGTATGATTTTCCGGTTATTGGTGACTTGGTGTTACATGGTCTTGACTCTTGAAAGTTGATCCACAGTTAAGGTTTCTTGGGCTTGAGCCTGCTTTCTAAGTACTATATATATTATTATTTTTATTTTTTTTTTGAGATAGGTATGGAGGACCCTCATCGGGTCGGACTCATCTCGGGTTAACTCGGTGTACACAGGCTAGACTCTTGGAAGGAAGGGGGGATAAGGGGGATGACCTTTTCCCAAGAGCCCCTACTGGGTTTGAACTTGGGACCTCAAGGTCACCAAGCAACAAACCAAGCTTGGTAATTTGGTATATATCATATATCTATGTGCTTATTATAGGGTGCTTTTTTTTTTTGGTATATTGGAGCAGTTGGTACTGCAACTTACTGGGTAGGAGATATTTTTAAAGAATGTGAGTAAAGAAAATGACAAAAAGTACATTTAAGAGCACATGCTTTTAAGAGTATGATACACAATATGTTCTCAATATCGAACGTAAGATTTCAAGTCCATACATGGGTGGAACTATATTGTTTGTTTAGGGGGCCGAATAAAGAAATGGATTAAATTTATAATTAGTTAAAAAAATACAAAAAATAACCAGAAATATCATAAAACTAAAAGTTATAAAGTGTGTAAATTATTTTACTTAAAGTTAACAAAATATGATATAATTTTCCTTGTTGACATACTTAACCCTAATAATTAATGTTTCATCCTCAATTTCTCATAAGCAAAAATGAATGTAAGTCATAACAACCTCATAAATATTTGGTTCATGTAAACAAAACCTTGTTAATTTATTCTCTTAATACCAACATTGACAACATAATAAGATTATAACTTATCTAAAGTTGCGATATTTTTCTACCTCAAATATAAAACTTAAAATAGACTTAATCACAGTTTACAGCTTATATATAAGTTGAGTTAAAATAATCACTTTTTAATATAACACTATAAAATAAATGACTATTTTAACCCAAATAAATTAATTTAAAAACTTCATTCAATAAGATATATATGTTTTGTATATACTCTATATATCTATATTGGATAGTGAAGCACCTAAATTAGACAAACATGACTATTAATCCATTATATACATGTTACTACAAATAATTTTCTAATACTATATTTAACATTTAAATTTAATAAAGTTGGTGGGGGCCATTACCCCTGTGGCCCCTATTGTCTCCGACCCTCTGAGTACATAACATGGTGCTCAAAATGTCCCTTCTATGATAAATCTAACAATATAATTATCTACTCATAATAAAGTAGTAAATCTATAGTTGGGAGCATCGCTTGAAAAATATGTGAGTCAACTTGAAGTGTAATATGATATGCCTTCATCGGAAATAGAGGAACTTTAGTTCATACAACTTTTGGGACATTGGGTTAATGAGTAATATTGTAGTTTGATTCCTTTAAATTCATCAAATGCATAAAAGGTGAGAAACACATGTAAATTTTAAACTTCATAATTATACATTTATCCTCGTAACAGTCATTTACCATCAGTTAGGGTTAGTTTAAGTGGTTATAATTAAAGCTCAAGGACCAAACCATGAGATTAAGAATTCAATTCTTACATGCGATCTAATACATGTTCCAAACCAAAGAGAAAACGAGGCATACTCCTCCCATCCTCCACATATAAGCAGGAAACACAATCACACCAAGTAATTATCTATAAAGGTCTTAAGTTATAAATTGGGAATAAAGCTTGTGACATACAGAGTACTTACTATGATCACATGTGTAATACATATGTACGTATAGGTCATGCACGCTCCCATTTGAATGCTAAACTTGAAGCAATAAATCATAAAATTAAGATAACAACTCTTGTCGTGTTGAGTTTCTCTTTTTATAAGTCTAGTTGTATAAAAGCAACAAAAAAAAAATCAAACTCTCATCCTTATGATAGGTAAAAATGTTTTAACCACATAAGATATCCATTACCCTCTTAAATCTTAAGTAAGGGTAGTTAATTGGCTTTTTGTCTTGCTTCCCACCTCCACTCTTTAATACTAAAATGTTTCTTGTCAATCATATTCATATAGGATCATTTGCATTGGATTATATGATGTAGCCGGCATAGTATCATCAAGTCGTTTGCATAAACAAGGTCGTTATGTCCAAATCCGGCTAATGTACATGCATCAATCTAAGTGCGCGTTGATACCAACCTTCTACTGAACAAATTAATTTAGTGCACAAAACACTTAGCCACGTACTCTATTATTTTAAACGTTCTCCAGTGCACTCTCAGTAAGCAGAACACACGATCTTATAGTTTGTTAGGCTTAATTTAATTGTTCAGGACCTGATAAACTAGCTTAGGCCACTAAAATAAAGATAAGTTGCATGCCACCTAATCTAGTAAGTTCAATTAGCTAATCTCATAAAAGAAAGCATGAGGCAGCTTCCTGATAATGGGCCTAATTATGTGTTATGGAGACTGTGCAACCCATGCTGACCCTAATACAAATACTTTACAGATGTGTGCTTTTTCGAGGCTTTAATTAAACACAAATGTATATCTTATAATCCTCTTCATGTAAAAGCTTTACGAAACAATGATAAAGGTGGTCCGATGTGGATAGTTCAATCTGTTTGTGATTGTCTCAGGTTCGAGTTCTTTCTCAAATCATCTTTCGTTAAAGCATTCTCCAATTTGTTAAAAATCATTTACAAATAATATACTTGTATTTATTGTATGTTTTAGTTTACATTATTATGTTAGTAGCTTAGGAGTTTCTTTTGCTAGCTTGTATTCCGACATGCATTGAATATATCATTCAATCCAAAGTATTTGTCACTAGGCCTTAAGGGTCTTCATCATACATAGGTTGAGAGCTTCAAATGATCCAACTGTCAGGGCCTAATTGGACTGTTTGAAAGCTGGAGATGGTGACGAGTGTAATTGCTTTGTCTCGTTTCTTCTTTCTTTTATTTTCCTCAGTATTTTTCTATTGAAAATTATAGTTTTATAAAACAGCCACCAAACAGAAGACAAGAAGTCCATGCCTACATGTTTTCAGGCCATTACAGTATTCTTACATGCCTACATGGCTACATGTTTTCAGGCCATTATCTTTGTCGTTGGGGTTGGTGGGTTGTAAAAGGTGTTGCTTTCAAAATCTTTATATGGGTAGGGAGCTCTTATATACACTAGCTAGCTAGTGTTCAATATGTACATAGAAGGTTTTGTACTATGCTACATAATCCTCTACTCTCCTAAGTCTTAATGCTTCTAATTTAGCGAAGAAATCCGACATTACCCCATTGGATTCTCTACCTATATGGCATATTGCATGAATGATAAACCTATCTATCTAGTTTCAGTAGACAACATCAACTCTATATTAATTAAGTTTTGTTTATAATGAGAATTAGTACGTAGGAGTATTTTAATCACGCGACACTTAGCCATAATGCAGCTACGGCCTAGCTATAAGCATGCTTAATGTGGTTTAAAATCAAACAGAAGCTAAGTACACTGGCTAAGTGTTGCGACCTTGCTGGAGTGAGTGAAAAACCAAGCATTCATACATGTATGTGGTTTCACATGCATCCATGTGCTAGTGGGTACCAACAGAAGAAGGTTTTGGACTGATCTTCTAAACTAGCAAAATCCAAGTGCCATGCAAGTCAACACCAACAGTCTTTTTGATTGCTACATATTATGAGATATATATGGGATGCTGTCCCATACCATCAATAATTCTTGACATTGTGAGTTGAGTTCTCATGAGATTTGCACACTATCCAGTCATGGCAGAGCTAATTATATGGTAGTAGTTGGCATCAAGTGGGCTTATATATAAAGTTTATGCAGTTCAATTTTCTCCTAGATTTGTTTGGTGTTAAGCAGCATGAGCTTCTCTTGCTTGCAATATACCTACGCAATCATTCTTGTTATCATTACAAAGCAAAAGCAAAATCCTAATGTTACATATAAGCAGACAGACCAAATAGGTTGTGTATCTTCGATGCAATGAGTACCTTTTTAGGGGTGATTAACTTGAACAATTGAACCTAGCTAGGTTGTGCATCTTCAATGTAAATACATAATTCTTTAAGGAGGCATTAACATGAATAATCACAATCCTTATGCCATTATATATATATGATAATTGAATATCCCAAAAGTTGTGGAAAATAGCTCCATTCACTCACATTTTTTATGTAAACATTGCATATTTTAGTCTCGAATGCGTGATAATTGAACTACAAATTTCTTTGAACAATTTTCAAACTCGAGACACTCCCATAACAAGTTGAAATGTTTGGCACTGAGTCAACCTTCACTCGTCAATTTAAGATCTATATATGAATAAAAAAGAGACATTGTACTAGTTGTTCAAGACGAAATCGCTCTCATTTACTCAATATGACTCATTACTTTAGTAGTAAGGTTAAATTGGTAATTGAGAGGTCAATTGTTTTAGAGTTATCTCGAGTTTGAATCCTTCCATGTCATATCCCCTCTTCCTTCAACATTCACTACTTTAATGTACTAAAAAAACTTGTTATTTGTTACACGATGATTTTCAAATATCAATATCGTACTTAATTTAATTTTTATTTCATTGTCGTCAAAAAAGACAACAATTAAAATAGGCTTAGACACACAAATTACTCAATCTTTGTTGACAAAGCTCACATACCTACAATGTGTTTGGTATACTGTGACATTTGGACCTGAACGAGTATATAATCTCGTTCTTCAATTTTTTGCTAGTACCGTACCACTCATCATTGGAAGAGCAACAACCAAGTGACCAAACTTATTGGGGGTGGCAAAATGTGAAACCAAGAAACTGGAAAACAGTTGTAGCAAGCTGTACATTTCTGAGATGTTACTGCAAAAATTAAAGAACAATTGGCAGACCCACCAAACTTTACTAGAGCATACTCCGTATAAAAGCCAACTGTACTGGCACAGCCTACTTAGATTATAGTATTGGCTTATACATTTGTATACAGTTCTCAATAATGATGATGCTGATGATGATAATGAAAAGATGAAGAATTTGTAATGTTTTATTCCCGATTTTCCCTACTGTTGTTGTATATCTTCAGTCAGATCCGTCATTGGCCCCATCTCCTGGCCAAACGGTATGTGTCCTCGTCCTGTCAACCATTTTTCAATTCTTTCAGACAATGTGACAGGACCAACCAAAATAAAATCCTTAAACTTTTTTTTTATTTAGATTTTTCTTGGTAAAAAATGTACTGCCTTAGCATTGGATGTTTTCAACTTTGATTTATAAGCTCATAGTTTAAGTTTTTTTTACATAAGGGTGATTTTGGTCTATAAAAAGATTATAAACTCTTTTACGTTAAAAATAGAGATTTAAATTAGTTACTTTTTGGTTTAAAATGAACAAGCTCATTACACTGTTTATAAAAAATGATTACTTTAACTCAATTTATGACTAGGTCTAATTGTTACTTAAAATTACACCGTCATCAAAAATAATTTGTGAGACGACATAAACGAGTTATTTCTTTAGTTTTTATCCCAGTTAGTTCCAATTCTTTTAGCAATTTCATCAATCATTCAACCAGTTTCAGTCACTTTTAGTAGTTTCAATAATTAATTTAAACCACTTTTACTTTGTCTTAGTTATTTTTAACAATTTATTTTCATTCAATTCCCTTCATACTATGTACTTCGTAGCATTCAACAAGTTGCTATTTAAGAAAAACAGGTTTATAAAGACCGATGGAAACAATATTAAGATCCTCGTAGACGAACCTCTCAATACTTTATCAATTATGTTAATTAACATTTGCGATAATAAAGTAAGCATACTAACTCATAACTTTAATTTAAAATTATCACTCATATTTTCATAAAATCTCACAATTTAAATTTAATTTAAAATATCGATATTGAATTAAAACTCTTGAAATCTCACTTTATAGTGTCATCTATCTCACCCAAATATTTAAGACAAACAATATTTTTCACTCTTTCTTATAAATAGTTTCTACACATAGAAGTAGACAAGAGAGTAAAAAAAAGTACATTTGATATTTCCATAAATAGAGAGAGAAAGGGACAAGGGAACATAAGGTTTTAAGAAAGAGAGTTGAGTTTGAAGACTTTGAAGTTGTAACTAAACTAAACTAAACTAAACTAAAACCTCAGAATATAATTGGTGCAAAAAGGGTAAGACTTTATGTCTTTATTAATTAATGAACCTATCTCAATCAACTTTTTTAGTATAAATGTTTATGCAAGTCATATAATCCACTCTTTCTTGTAAATGGGTATCTTTCAAATCTGTCTTTAACCCGCTTCATGCTTCCTTAATCATTACATCAACAGTAACTCATTATAACAGTAATATTTTCTTGTTACACCTTTTTATATACTAATTTCTTTATATGCATACTAGATTTATATCATATACTTGGTTTGTTCTAGATTATAACTTTGGTTGTGATTATGTGGTGTGTTTAATTTGCAGGGTTCGTTCTTGTAGTGGAGTGTTTCAGAGGTGTTTAAAGTGCTTTTGATTGGAGTTTTTGGTTTGTGGGATTGTATCCTGAGTTGGGTTTTGCTTGATGTGAGCAAAGGAAGTGGAAATGTTAAATCTTTGAGGCAATGTTTAAGGTTTTGAGCCAAGTAAGTTTGTTTTTAGATCTGAAGTTTGAATTTTGATACATTGTTTTTTTGTATGATTCATTTTTAGTGATGAGCTTATTGGTTTCTTGTTCATTTCAATCCAGTAAAGTTATTTGATCTTCAGGTGGTTCAAGTTTTGGTGATCTGAATGTCTATTTTTGGTGGAATACTGTTTTTAATTGAGTTGATTAGTCAGTTTTTCTTGTGGGGTTTAATTGTTTTGTAGCTTTTAATTGTTTATTTAGCTGGAAACTATGGATTATGTAATTAGGGAGATAGTAAAGTGGAGGGGGAGTTGCTAATATGTCATAATCCACTGGGGTAATTGGTTTAGCAATATAGGTTATGCCTGTCTTTTCATTAACCTGCCCCACTAAGTTCAATTGTTTGCAATTGGTTGATTGAAGTTGCTGTTTTCAACTTTTCAATAAGGTTAAAGTTATACTCTTGGTGATTACTATCTTTTCTTTATGCTGGCCCCACTCAGTTCTTCTGTTGGCAGCTTAATTGGTAATGGATTACATGAATTATTGGTTTAATACTTAAGGTGTTGGTAGAATGTGGGCAATGCAAAGTTCTTCAAAAGGGTGTTATGTGTTATTCCCTGACTTTTTGTGGGGCCATGGCCTGATGTTCAGGGTGGGTATTCTGATAATCAAAACTTTGTTTCAAATGTCAGGAAAACGGTCTACTAGTACATATATGGCACAGGAAATCTTCTGTGAGGTTAGTAGCTCATAAGTATGGATCTCCGAGAAGAGAGCTCTAAATTGGAATCCTTAACGACCACAACATCAAGAAGGCTTTCATCTGCATCTTCTGTGTTCTACTCAGCGAATCCATCACCTTTCTTTTCACCAAGTTCGCCAAAGTCCCAGTTTTCTGAGTCCAATAGGACTGACATACAACTCGAAGATGCCTCTATATCCAGTAAAGCAATTCCAGACCCTGGACAAGAAATGAATGTTGGGCTTGCCCATTCGGAAATTCCATCATCACAGTTGGCGACAGATCTCCAAATACTTGAACGCATTTCTTCCTCAACAGGAATATCCAATGAAACTGCCTCTACTAATAGCCAAGGCCGGTGGATTGAATATTCAAGACGCAGGGAAAGGCATAAGAAAGTCGTGAGATACTATGGAGTGCCATTCACTCCAAGTGCAGCTTCTCTGACTTCCAGTAGAATTAGACATTGCGACGTGTATATAGGATTGCATGGAAGAAAACCTTCACTACTAAGATTTGTTAATTGGTTGCGCGCTGAGTTAGAGGTTCAAGGTGTCAGCTGTTTCGCATCTGATAGGGCTCGATGCAGGAACTCGAGGAAGCAGAGAGTTGTGGAGCGGGCGATGGATGTTTGTAGCTTTGGAGTGGTGATCATAACAAGAAAGTCATTTAAGAACCCATACACTATTGAGGAGCTGAGGTTTTTCTCAAGCAAGAAGAACCTTGTTCCGGTGTTCTTTGATGTCGCTCCTAGTGATTGCCTTGTTAGGGATATTATCGAGAAAAGGGGAGACCTCTGGGAGAAACATGGTGGCGAAGTGTGGAATTTGTATGGTGGTTTAGAGAAGGAATGGAAAGAAGCAATATATGGTCTTTCTCGTGTTGATGATTGGAAACTGGAGGCTCAAAATGGTAACTGGCGAGAATGCATTTTGAGGGCTGTCACACTGCTCGCAATGAGATTAGGAAGGAGAAGTGTTGTGGAGCGATTGAGCAGATGGAAGGAGAAGGTGGAAAAAGAGGAGTTCCCGTTTCCCCAAAATGAAAATTTTACTGGTAGGAAGAAGGAGCTGTCGGAGTTGGAATTTATGCTCTTTGGAGATGTTACAGGAGAGTCAGAAAGAGATTATTTTGAGATCAAGACTAAGCCTAAGAGAAGGAATTTTTCAGTTAGTTGGAGTAGGAGTAATTCAATGGAAAGGCACAGAGAGTCCAGTAGTAAGACAGGTAAAGATCCTGTCGTCTGGAAAGAGTCGGAAAAAGAGATTGAGATGCAAAATACCAGATTTCCTCAAGAGCAGCAACATCATACGCCAAAGGCAAAGAGTGGCAGAAAATATGCTAGAAGAAAAAGATGTATGAAAATAGTATATGGCAAGGGGATAGCAGTTGTGTCAGGGGAATCCGGAATTGGCAAGACAGAGCTCCTCCTTGAGTTTGCATACAGGTACCATCAAAGATATAAGATGGTGCTGTGGATCGGAGGGGAAAGTAGATACATTAGGCAGAATTATTTGAACCTTTGGCCTTTCTTAGAAGTTGATGTAGGAATTGAGACTTGTGCTGACAAGAGTAGAATGAAGACCTTCGAAGAACAAGAAGCAGCAGCTGTTTTCAGAATACGCAAAGAGCTCATGAGAAACTTGCCTTACTTGGTGATTATCGACAACTTAGAGAGTGAAAAAGATTGGTGGGATCATAGACTCATAATGGACCTTCTCCCTCGTTTTGGCGGTGAAACCCATTTTCTCATTTCCACACGCTTACCTCGCGTAATGAACCTTGAGCCTATGAAACTCTCCTTCTTGTCTGGGGTGGAGGCTCTTTCTTTGATGCAGGGAAGTACAACAGACTACCCTCTTGCTGAGATTGATGCTCTCCGAGTCATTGAAGAGAAGCTAGGAAGGATAACCCTAGGCCTTGCCATTGTTGGAGCAATTCTGTCTGAGCTTCCTATCAATCCAACTAGGCTCTTGGACACCATTAATAGAATGCCTTTGAGGGACTTCTCATGGAATGGCAAAGAAGGTAATGCACTGAGGAAAAACACCTTCCTGTTGCAGTTGTTCGAAGTTTGCTTCTCAATATTTGACCATGCAGATGGACCTCGAAGTTTGGCAACAAGGATGGTTCAGGCAAGTGGTTGGTTTGCACCAGCGCCAGTTCCTGTCTCACTCTTAGCAGCAGCTGCACACAAAATACCAGAAAAGCACAAAGGATCACGGTTATGGAAAAAAATCTTGCGATCCTTGCCTTGTGGGTTTACCTCATACACCAAGAGATCTGAAGCTGAAGCTGCTTCAATGCTGTTGAGGTTTAATATTGCAAGGAGTAGCACTAAGCCAGGGTATGTTCATTTAAATGAGCTTGTCAAGCTTTATGCTCGCAGGAGAGGGGTGACTGGAGTTGCTCAAGCAATGGTTCAAGCTGTGATCAATCGTGCATCTGTAGTTCAGCACTCAGAACATTTATGGGCAGCCTGCTTTTTGATTTTTGGGTTTGGGAATGACCCTATTGTTGTGGAGCTCAAGATTTCTGACCTGTTGGTTCTTGTAAAGGAGGTGGTTTTACGTCTTGCCATCAGAGCATTTGTCACATTCTCACGGTGCAATGCTGCTCTTGAGCTCCTTCGTTTGTGTACAAATGCTCTTGAGACAGCTGATCAGGCATTTGTTATTCCAGTTGATAAATGGCTGGACAAGTCACTTTGTTGGAGACCTGTCCACACTAACGCGCAGTTGAATCCCTCCTTGTGGCAGGATATGGCATTAACTAGAGCCACTGTATTAGAGACCAGAGCCAAGCTCATGCTAAGAGGAGGGCAGTTCGACATTTCCGATGATCTAGTTAGGAAGGCCATTTTTATTAGGACTTCCATCTCTGGTGACAATCATCCTGATACCCTTTCTGCTAAGGAAACCCTGTCCAAAATTACCAGGCTTCTAGCAAATGCTCAAGCACATACCTCACCATAGTTTTCATTCTTTTTGTAAGCAGAAATTTACATTAGGAGTATACGTAGTTTATTGAATAATGTCAAACATCTCAGATTTTTTTTCCGTATACCACTTAATACTCAATGAGATATCATTCTATATGCCGATATTTCATTTCTTCTGCATAATTTGCAAACCTGAAGCTGTTATGTGTCTCCCAGCACGCATCAGCTCTCAAACAATTTGTCGGAGTCAACTTATGTGAGTCTGCTGTGTAAAGAATGTTCTAAGAAATGCTTTGCCACAACATTGCTTCATGCATCTTCATGAATAGTGCAAATATCTGATGCAAATGTTGTGTAAGGTAAGAAACATGCAGTCTGTTCATGTTTAACTCAGTTTTGTACTGTTTTAGAGGGATGCATATCGGAGTTGCTTCAAGTTATGCTTGTTTTCTTGACAAAGAACATAAATGGTAGGTTGAACTCTGCATGAGCAGCTTAAGTGAAGCTTAAAGTAGAGTATTGCTTCAATGGGTAAGTCAGCTCTAGTCGAAAATTGCAAGGAGGGCGATTACAAACTGATCAATTCACAAGCTGGTGCATTGCAGTGGGCACTCATTGACAAATCTCTCAAATTTAGTTTTCGCAGTCGGAAGTTGTCAAATACTACTCCGTATGAGATATGCCTGTAGATGCTCAGAACTTGTTTAGGTTCCATCAGGCTATAGTTTACACCAGACCAGATTATGAGGAACTACTATGGCCACACTAATGAAAGAAGCAAATTATGTTTTTCTCCTCATCACAAGATTACTGATTTTACATTTTCACTGTGAACGAAAAAAAGACAACTTATTTATAAAAAAAAAAAAAAAAGATAACTGATGTACATCGCACCATGCCAGAGGTCTCAGAGGAATGGGCCAGCCCTGCTTTTCTTATCTACGGTGCAACCGTCTTCTTAATTTGCCACATTTCCACTTTGAATGTATTGGCACATAGCATATCTAGCA
>CAAKMY010094368.1:0-33941 GCA_901111285.1 Corrigiola litoralis | reverse complement strand
GTTGTATTTTTATCAATTTTTCCTTATTTAAATCCAATTCGCCTTTATGTATAGGTAAAGACTACAATATTTCTTGCAAAAGTTGAAGATCCCTACCATAAAAGTTTCACAAGCATGAATTGAAGTTTCAATAACCAAAACACAGGCCAAATTCAGTCAAATAACAATGAAAATGTAACAGCTAGAACACATAGCTAGGTATCATATTCCTTGATCATATTCACAGTGTATTTGTGTATGTCAAAATCTCAAGAAAATCATATTCATCCTACCAAATTAAATTAGATCCAATTTAAAGGTGCCCATGCATGTATTTCTTCATTCTCGTTCAACGACTTCCGAAGAAAAGGCAAAAGAAAGAGTAATGAAGATAAAGGTGTATTTCACGTCTGTATGGTTAGGTTGGTAAGTTGTCCAATATCCTAGCGCAGGGTTCTAAACCTTAGTGGAGAAGCAGTTGATAAAATCTCCATATAAATCCCGTGGTGCACCGTTATACTTTCTCACTATATACTAATGAGGGTTGACCTTGGTGTTAAGCTAATCAACTTGTTTTATTTTATACTCCGTAGGATCAAGCCCAATTAACAGCATCGTATGACAATGTAATGTATGGTGCTAGCTAGAAACAAAGAAGGCATCAGCCAACGGATTTAAATAAACCCGGGGAAAGCAATTTAAAAGGTAAGGCTTTTGCAATTAATGAATAATTTCACTTCTTAAAAATCACTCAACTTCAGAAAGAGCCTACTGATACCTTCCACTCAATTTCTAGGAGTTTTAGTTACTAACCGTGGACCAAATTAAAGTTATGGACTATGGTTGGCCAGAAAATTCGACAAGGACATGAAGTTTCTGTTTTTAGAGGGCCACCTCATGATCGCATTATCAAAGTTTGCCAATTGGTGTGTAGTCCCTATTCTTCGATCTATTTCCTTCCCTTTTTTTATATAGTATTTCAAAGACGTGAAAACCCGTATCTACTATCTTTTAGGTGTGATTATGGGGTACCCCGTCCCCTGACCCTAATCGGAAAAGGACTACAGAGAGTTTAGCTAGTTAAAACTAATCGGTTCAACCCATGAGGAAAAACTAAAAGGGAAATTAGGCCCAACCCCTTCTAATCGGTAGAAGAAAAAGGTTTCTCTAATCATCACATAAATTAAAGTTGCAATTTCCACTTGTTTTTTGGGTACTAATTCCCACTTTCTATTGAGTAGAGATACAAGCATATTTGTGTCATAGGTCATGGTCTAGTGACAAAAACATCGCGTGGAGAACTCGTTTTTGAGGTGATAACTTTAACTAATTTACCAACATCACTATTCATCACCAAACTTTTATTAATAAATATGAGATCACACTATAGGCGCGCAAAATAGTTCATTTGCTCAATTATTGAAGATGTTGTCTATCCCTAAGTGATGAAGATATGATCATGTAATTTTGTGTTCCTAAATAGTTTTCAAGAGTTTAGTGCTCTAGACCTTTATAAAAGCTAGACAACAAAAATAGAATAAAGCAAGGGAGAAAACACAAGTTTTACATATCCATCACTCCATTTTTTTCCTTTTTGTTATCATACAGATAGTATTTTATTAAAATACGTCAAAAAATGAGTTGGATGGCACTCTCCTTTTAATTAAACACAACACGTAAAAAAAATATGTAAATAAAATGTCATGTAAATACGAATTTACCATTGTTTTTTTTTGTAAGACACCCTTACTAATGCCAATGCTTTATTTTCATGACAAGGAGGTACATTTCAATTTCAAATAACGTTTGTCTAGCTCAAGCTACGGAGTATACTCTAATTTATACAGGCACACCACCCTATCAGTACAAAAGAAAGTTAATTAAAAAAAACACTATAAAGGGAGTGCGCCATATTTTCGATATGGAAATTTCATAGGAATTTTCGGAAACTTTCGAGAACTTTTGGAAACCTTTAAAATCTCGAAGGAAGTCTTAGAACTCCTCTGTAAAGAAAATTACAAGAACTTTATGTAATCTAATTGTCTGGTGATATTCATAAAACTTTTAGAAAATTACAAGAAAATTACACTTACGGGAGTTTTTCTAATTGTTTGCCGATATTCATGAACTTTTAGAAACGTTCCAAAGTTTCCATATGTATATTAGGGCCTAAGGAAACTATATAAAAGGAGCATGAAACGTCTGATTGTTACTTGTTAGGTAGCACCAAAGTTTAGCATTTGACTTAAAGCTTTCGCTTGACAAATTCAACATTCTACTAACTTCGCGGGTGTGAATTCAAATATTTAAAACCTAATAATTAATAAGCCGTAAATCTGTACAGCTACGTACATGCATTCATCATCAAGCAAAACAATATTAACAAATGCTCATAATCATACTAAGTTCAACGTTGTACATGACTTAGAGAAAGGAGCAAAGGAACAAGAACAACAAGAAGAACGAAAAGCCATGGCTGCAGCAGCCAAGTTCTTTACGTTAGCATGCATACGAGGTGATGCCAGGAGCAGTGATCTTGCACCAAGGCCTCATTATCCGTCCATGCCAAAGTATCCGAAAGGCGTTTCGTCGAAAGAGAAGGAGAAGATTGAAGGGTCTGAATGCAAGGCTTTGTTTTCTGTTACTGGTATGACTTGCTCTGCTTGTGCTGGCTCTGTTGAGAAGGCCATCAAGCGTCTTCCTGGCATTCGAGAGGCGATCGTTGATGTGCTGAATAACAGGGCTCAAGTTATTTTCTACCCTTCTTTTGTTAATGTAAGTTGTGTATACTTTGTCTTTTGATTCTTTCTTATGTTTGTATTTACATGACTTGACCTTATTGATGGGAAACTCTATACATTACTATTGATCTGAAGTATATTTATGGATTATGTTTTGTGGGTTTTCTTCTTTTTGATTGTACTATGTGTTCTCTTGTGTCAATTTGTTCATCGAAGGAGTAATTATTGGGGAATAATCTGATCTTTTTTGAGGGTTGCTTGATTTTTAGAACCCTTTGTGGTGCGGATTAAGTTTAATTGTGAAGAAATTGACTTAATTTCAACATAGATCACTTCTTTTTCTCCCTATGACCTATGGTGTTGTATGTTAGGTGATTTAGGGTGTAGAGAAGCTGGAAACCTTGGAAGGTATTCATGGAGAGTACTTTTGTGGTTGTGGATCTACCTTTACTTTATTGGTTCCTTCTGTCAGTATAATTGTGTATATCTGTCAAGTGCTCCTGGCACAAGTTGCTAATAAGTCAAGATTGTCTGATATATATAGGAGGAAAGAATTCGAGAAACAATCGAGGATGTGGGGTTCGAGGCTGCATTGATCGAGGATGATACTAGTGATGGAAGCATTCAAGTATGCCGTGTACTAATCAAGGGAATGACTTGCACTACTTGTTCCAATTCTGTTGAATCTAGTCTCCTAGGAGTAAATGGTGTTAAAAAGGCGCAAGTTGCATTAGCAACTGAAGAAGCTGAAATTCATTATGATCCGAAGGTGGTCAGTTATAATCAGCTACTTGACGCTGTGGAAGATAGCGGGTTTGAAGCAATACTTATCAGCAGTGGAGAAGATAGAAGCAAGGTGCAGCTAAAGATTGATGGGATAAGAACTGATCAGTCTTGGAGATTGGTTGAAAGCTCACTTCAAGCACTTCCTGGTGTCCAAACTATAGACATAGATCAGACACTGCAGAAAATTTCCCTTTCCTATAAGCCAGATATGACAGGACCTAGAAGCTTTATAGAAGTGATTGAGTCGACTGGATCTGGGCGATTCAAGGCAATGATTTATCCTGAAGAACGAAGGGATTCTCACAAACAAGAACAAGTCAAGCAGTACTATCGAGCATTCAAATGGAGTTTAATCTTCACAGTCCCAGTATTTCTGACATCTATGGTATTCATGTATATTCCAGGCATTAAACATGTACTAGACACCAAAATTGTGAAGATGTTAACCGTTGGAGAGCTGATCAGATGGGTCTTGACGACTCCTGTGCAATTCATTATTGGTTGGAGATTTTACACTGGGGCATACAAAGCATTGAGGCACGGTTCTGCAAATATGGATGTTCTGATTGCCTTGGGAACAAATGCAGCCTACTTCTATTCAGCCTATACAGTGCTCAGAGCTGCTACATCTAAAAAGTATGAGGGCACAGATTTCTTTGAGACTAGTGCTATGCTTATTTGCTTTGTTCTTCTAGGGAAGTATCTGGAGGTTATGGCCAAAGGGAAGACTTCTGCAGCCATTGCGAAGCTCATGGACTTGGCCCCTGAAACAGCAACTTTGTTGAGTATTGCCGCTGATGGAAATGTCTTGAGTGAAAAAGATATCGACAGCAGATTGATACAAAAGAACGATGTCCTCAAAGTTATACCTGGAGCAAAAGTAGCCTGTGACGGCGTTGTGGTTTGGGGGCAAAGCTATGTGAATGAAAGCATGATAACAGGAGAATCTAGGCCAGTGCCCAAGAGGAAGAATGATGTGGTGATAGGAGGGACAGTGAATCAGAATGGGGTTTTACATATCAAAGCAACAAGGATTGGATCAGAAAGTGCACTTTCTCAAATTGTACGTCTAGTTGAATCAGCACAGATGGCCAAAGCGCCTGTGCAGAAGCTTGCTGACCGTATTTCCAAATATTTTGTCCCTTTGGTTAGTTCATAAGCATTTATACTACTGAATTTTGTGATTGTCATTGGCTTTTTTATAGCTTGAGGGTGTTATGTGACTAATGCTTTGTTCCTACAGGTCATCCTTCTTTCTGTATCAACTTGGCTTGCGTGGTTTCTAGCTGGAAAATTCCACAGATACCCTAAATCATGGATACCGTCATCCATGGACAGCTTCGAGCTTGCATTACAATTTGGCATTTCTGTCATGGTTATAGCCTGCCCTTGTGCCCTGGGTTTGGCAACACCTACTGCAGTTATGGTTGGTACCGGAATTGGTGCTTCTCAAGGTGTTCTGATCAAAGGTGGACAAGCTCTAGAAACTGCTCACAAGGTCTGTGCCAATCTCTGTTTTGTATTGCACATGCTAAAGCTCCGTTGACCTTGTCAGTGAATTGTCATTACTCATTATATAGAATTTTCCTTCTCAACTTCGAAATGTCTATGGTTCCATATAAGTTGAATTTAGAGTGTTGCCTGTCATGTTGATTGCGGTAAATTAAGTATAATATGGTCCTTGCAATATTTTGTAGGTGAACTGCATTGTGTTTGACAAGACTGGGACTCTCACAGAGGGAAAGCCATTAGTTGTGAGCACAAGGCTTCTGAGACAAATGGTGCTTCGTGACTTCTATGAACTGGTGGCTGCTACTGAGGTAGTGCATCTTTCTGTGAACTTGCTGAATATAAATTGTTCTTTTTAATCTTCTAACAAACATTAGTTTATGTCTGTAGTTCTGATTTAGTGGACTGTGTTTACTTGTGTTTGGATGGCAAACCAGTTGTTCATGGAAATAGAGATTCAATAGAATAAGTAAAGTTAAGGTTATATAAGATGTTTAATTATAGAGAATGCTGGGTATCTGGGTGATTAGAAGTTTAGAACTGAGATTTCAGTTGGTAGACGTGGGTGGCAATATAAACTTGTCTGAAACCAGTCGCCCTTCAACTTGTGCATTACTTTCTCTATTTTCCTTAATTCACAGGCAGCTTGTGATTTCCTACACTTTTTTGTTTAGTTACCTAAAGTTACCTATGACTCACATTTTCTTTAGTGTTTTTGAGCCATACGTTGGGTTGGTAGGGAACTAGATGGTGTGTAGGATAGGGAGATTGTTGCACATTATCTGAGGACAGCTGCTCTATATCAGAAGCACATTCTGGTTTGCGTCAAATGCTGAAATCTGTACCTTGCTTGAAGCTTTAAGATAATCAGATTAGGCATTGGATACAACGAGTAGTCCCAACCAAGAATAGTGTGTTGTCCTGATTGTTCATTTTCTCAGGGAACCCCCTGGTTCCTAGACATAAATGGGAATTGAGTTTTGCTTCTGTGAAACTGCAATGTTTTTGGTAATGGTTTCGTTATGATTGTCCTTAACTCGCCTGTGATGGAGCCTCTTTGCAGACAATAGGGTAAAGTGATGTTGTTGTTTCAATATGATTGTCAGGTTAACAGTGAGCACCCATTAGCAAAGGCCATTGTCGAATATGCCAAGAAGTTCAGAGAAGATGAGGAAAACCAAATCTGGCCAGAAGCAAGGGATTTTGTTTCCATCACTGGTCATGGTGTCAAGGCCATAGTCCGTAACAAGAAGCTTATTGTTGGAAATAAGAGTTTGATGTTGGACCAAGGAATTGCTGTGCCCATTGAGGCAGAGGAATTGCTAGCTGACGCAGAACGTATGGCTCAAACTGGTATCCTGGTATCCATTGACGGTGAACTTACTGGAGTTATTGCAATTTCTGATCCGTTGAAGCCTACTGCACATGATGTTATATCTGTTTTAAAGTTTATGAACGTTAAGAGCATCATGGTGACTGGTGACAACAAGGGGACTGCAAACTCAATCGCCAAACAAGTTGGAATAGACACTGTGATTGCCGAGGCCAAGCCTGAGCAGAAAGCAGAGAAAATTAAGGAACTACAGGTACAATTTAGATGGCAAGTTTTAACATCATATTTTTCTCCATAAGAATGATAAATATGGCATTACTGATTTACCCTTGCTTCCCTAAGAAACATATAGTTTGATTTTTGCAATGGACTTTTCACAGGCTGATCAGAATTTTCATATGGCCAGTTTCTTGGCATTGCTTTACATATCTGATTTGGAGTTAACCTTTCTAATTCATTTTCGCTTATCTTAGCCGAGAAATTTAAGCGATTTATACATAACTAATGTGCATCAACAAGTCCTCAGAGAAATTTCTGTAAGGGATTCCGGACAACGAATGCAGGTTCGGATGACATTCATATTGCCTGCATTTTGAAATACTGTTCAGATGACAGGCTTATCCCAAATAACTGCTGGAGTTATCAGGCGCTTCTGTTTAGATGACAGTTTCATCTTTCCTGCATAAGCGTGTTTCAATTTTAGCTGCTTTACGTCTTTTAACACTAATCTTTCAACCATCTGTAATCTAGACTCTCACTGATAACAAATGCAGGCTGAAGGTTATACAGTTGCAATGGTCGGGGACGGTGTCAATGATTCGCCTGCTTTAGTGGCTGCTGATGTCGGTATGGCAATTGGTGCTGGTACAGACATCGCAATCGAAGCTGCGGATATTGTTCTCATGAAGAGCAACTTAGAGGACGTCATAATTGCGATTGATCTCTCAAGGAAAACCTTTTCTAGGATACGTTTGAATTATGTTTGGGCGTTGGGCTATAATGTGCTTGGCATACCAATTGCTGCTGGGGCTCTATTCCCTTCAACAGGGTTCCGCTTACCGCCATGGATTGCAGGAGCTGCAATGGCGGCCTCATCAGTTAGCGTTGTTTTGTGGTCCCTCTTGTTGAAGAATTACAGAAGACCAAAGAAGTTAGATACCTTTGAGGTCAGAGAAATAAGGGTAGAATGAGACATCTGCTATATGTCATGATGGAGGAGCCTGTAATATGTATGAATGATTTATATTGAAATATGCTGTTGATTCATATCCTAAGAACGTCCACTTTCAGCTTGGCATATGTAGCTGAGTATTGATTAAGCTGGAGATAGGCTTCTTTGTTTCGTGCAAATGTAAATACTAAATAGTTTGAGTGGATAGATTTTTATCAGTAGTATAGGTAGAATATCTGAAAGATATTGTGAAGTATTTGTCCCTGCTTTAGTGTCCACTTTCCTTAAGCCATAGTCCTAAATACCTTATTAATGGGGCAAGAGTAGTGTTTAGAACATAGCCCACTGTATACATGCAGGAAACAAGTGACAGTCACTAAAAGTACAGCAGGGAACAGGAAGAAGCAAAACAGAATCATTGGCAAGCAAAAATTACATAGCTTTACATTACAATGATGAAATATGAAATAATCGAAGATGTTGTTTAAAAGGAAACCGAAACACAGATACGTGATGGATGAATTGACATAAATAGACAAAGAATCAGACTCAAGAGAAGAAAGACACAGTACATGCACCAGGACGTAGATTCGAGTGATGCCAATCCAGAACTGAATGAATACTAGCTCGCTTGGAAACATCAGCAGGATACCTTAAAATAACAAAGATGACAATTGATGAGTACTGCACCACAGATGGGTGAACAGTTAACAACAAATAAGAAGTATGCAGGAAACGCATGCTGTAGTGCTATATACAGATCGATACACTGCACAGAACAACAAGATTATTGACCAACGGAGGGGCAGGGGAAGCTATTATATGGTTCTCAGTTCTCACCAATGATCTGTTACTCCAGAAAATGCAGAGGCCAGATAAATAAGGATGGCAGGGCTGCAGAGTTACCAAGAGAATAGTTCGTGGAAATCAGTATGCAAGAAATATTAAGCTACTTGACCTTCATCTTGGAAATTAAGGAGTTACAAGGAGTGCTAGACAAACAAAATTTCAAGAGCATAGTAGTCTTTTATTACAAATCAAAGGGATATATAAGTGCAGGAACTTGCCACATTGGGTTTTTCTCTAAATTACATAATCATTAACAGTTGACAGCTTGTCAGAAACTTGGGCTATAATTTCTGGAATAATATACTCCTACTATCTTTGTAAAAGGAAACAACTTTGTCAAAAAAAAGGAAAAAAGCTAGTGAAGTTAACGCAAGGATCAGTTGGGAGCTTGGTGGTAACTGGTAAGGTCCCTAGCTTCTAAAGTAGAAATATTCGGTTAGATTCTTAACTGACCCCAGGGTGGAGGTGCCCCTTGCCTCCCCCACCACTTGAAGGGCAATACTTGCAAAATACTTTGAGTGACATTTTCTTTGTTTCCTGGTTAACTACTGCTTCTGCTAGCAAAGCTTTTATGCAAGATGAAGTGTTGAAGCAGGTTTTGATTTCAGAATAATTGACAAATGACAACAGCTGTATATTGATTTTGTTAGCATAAGATATTGATGCTTGATCTGCATGACTGAAGGAGCACGAGGTGCATTAGTTCAGTCATTAATCACTATAAAATACTCTAATTAATGATTAATCATACACCAGTTCACCACTACAATCAGCATCCAACAACTCTGGCATCCCCTATCAGGGGAGTGTCATACTTTTATTAAAAATTACTCATACCATATTTTTGAAACTGAGATGCGAATTCAATAATGTAGACTTTATCAAGGGCGTAAGAATAGGTAAAAAGGGTGTGTGAATAAACGCTCTCGTGATGTTTGATATTTGACCTCCTTTACATGTGGGGTGAAGAAGAACGGACTTCCATCCAAGACTTTATAGCAAATGTTTTATAACTAATTGCTCAGCAAGACAGCAATTCTGATGAATCTTTAAGTATCACTTACACTGTTATACACTTTAAACCCCTGTTATACACCTTGCTTGTGCTACAATTTTGTTTTATTTAGTTTCTCTGTGGATTCCGCATGTTACGTACAAAAGTCAATGTGTATGAAACATAGTTCCAGACTGTATTTGATAATAACACAGCTATTACACAAGAGCTAGACAACATAATTTCGTCTTTATATCTTTAATTGTAATTTGTGATGCAGCTTTCATCCCCTCTTGACATTGTCTCGTTGCTTCTGAAAGTTTCCTTGGCTTTGAAGAGAATCTTCTGAACATCTTCGAAATAAGGTGTTGTAGAAAACCTCAGTAGATCATGTTTATTTGTCACAAACCGAAAAGAATTTCCAACATATTTGGTACGCTATGCACAAAACTACAGTCAGAATGTAAAAGACATTTTTTTTTGTTACAATTTAAATTAAAGACATTGTTTAAGATCACAGTTGTTGACACTTAACAACACGGAAGAGCCACACAAAAAATCATTATCATATCTTTGCATACAACACTGTTCTATCATTCTGTCGCTGTTTCTGAAATTTCGCCTTGGCTTGGAAAAGAATCCGATGGACATCATCAAACTGAGGATTTGTAGCAACCTTGGTAGCTTCAATCCACTCTCGAACCTTCTTGTATGGGCTCAGTATTCTAACATGATCTTCCTCATCCAAAACCTGAAACCAGAACAAATTAGTGGCCAATTGATTATCAAGCGCAGGATTTGAACTCGAGATTATTTGGTCAATCAAGGTTGTGATACCATATAAGATGACCAACTTAACCAAAACTCCAAAAGTCTAAGCTGATGATTGAGGCTCAATCAATCAATGAATGTATTCCTTATACCAATAACGGAAGGATGAAGGGAGAGTGGGAACAGCAAAAAATGCACAAGGAGTTCAAACTTCTCACCTCCAATTCCATGATCTCACAGATGAGACTAAGGTCTGCTATAGATGGTTGGTGACTACCCAGTAAGAACTTTCCACTCCCTTCAAGCCAGAATGTTTCAATTTTTGACAAGGATGAATCCAAAATTTTCTTAGCTTTTGCAGCAGCTCGTGGATTGAAGGGACGACCAAGCAAGGGCGCGAGAGTAGTATTAAGAACATAGCCCACTGAAAATATAAAGGAAACAAGTGATAACCTTAAGGACAGCAGAGAACGCCAAGGAGCTAAACAAAAAATTCCGACAAGAAGAATTACATAGCTTTTGCATCACAATTCACAAAGGTAAAACATGAAAAATACACATTTCTAAATCCCAATGTAAACTTTTCCGAGGCAAGAAGAGAATATTAAACATGTAATCATGATTGCTAAAGAATCTGAAGAGGAAAGCCACGTACATGCACCACGACGTAGATTTGAGTGATGCCAATCGAGAACTGAATGGATCCTAGCTCGCTTTTGAACATCAGCAGGATACCTTCAAATAACAGCGATGGTCAATGATGAGTCCACTGTAAGAACAAATCCTACTATAGTGCTTGAGGCCCCATAGAAGAACCAGTTACAGACCGAGGCGCAGGGGAAGCTATAATATGGTTCTGTTCTTACCAATGATCTGCTACTCCAGGAGATGCGCAGGCCAAATAAATAAGGATTGCATGACTGCAGACATTCACTAGCAAATTGTCCGTGAAAACCAATATGGACCGTGGACGAAATACAAGCAACTTGAAAAACATCTTGGAAATTAGGGAGCTAGAATGAGCGCGACGAACGACAAGCATATTAGTTTGTCTAAGAAACAAATGGAGAGATCAAAATAAAAAGAAAGGAAAGAACAAAGTGAAATGACCTCTCAAACAGCTTAAAATTTCCATCAACCATTGCGGGAACTTGCTTCATGGGATTTATCTCTACAATGTCATATCAAAACAATACGCAGCTAGTCAGAATTGTTGGTAACAATTATGCTCAGACTTGGAAGTACATAATGTCACCAACGAAGAAGGTACAGAATGAGGGTCGCCACTTACCAGCATATTCAGAAGAGTGATGCTGGCGCTTCGTAAGCTCAATGGTAACGTTCTCGAAATCGATTCCATTAACCCTGCAGTAAAGAGGGGAATAAGGGGCAGAAGATGAATCAACTAACACATACGTAGTATATACTTAGAGAGGAAAAAAAAAACAACAAATGCAAATTTGTATACTTGCAAAATAGAATGACAGCTCGAGATGGCTGAGACAACGGATGGCCATATACTTTTAGTGTCATTTTCTCTTCTCTTGATTGATTTCTGGTTTACTGCTTATACAAGATAATGTAAGTGGCCAAGCAGGTTCAAATGTAGAAGTTATGGCACATTTGACAACAGCTATGCTAAGCTATAAATTGATTTCTAAGCATATAATATTGAATTATTGATGCATGTTCTGCATTACTAAGAGCACGAGCATTATAAAACACTCTACTAAACAAGGTCAGTCGTTAACCATTATAAAATACTCTACTAAACAATTAATCATAGACCACCACACCCAGTAAACAACTCTGGTGTCAGGTGAGTTTGAATGGACTTTTCACCAACTAATTATTATATTTGGTTTACATGGGGATGCAAATATTATAAGACTGATGAATAAACCATCTTTCACAATCAAAATAATTCTGGAATGCGCCCTTCTACTAAAATGGTTGTGGTGCCTGCTGCATGTATGTGTTATCCTTCAAACCTATAATCGCATATGACAGGCCTGCTGGCTGTATGTGTTATCCGTCCGTTATATAATCGGCTAATCGCACATGACTGGGTGGTCCTGGAACATGCATTGATATCTACTATGTAGTCTTTCATAGAGGCTAAACAAATATCAGATCTGTTATAGATCCTCACTTATTCAATGTAGAAATATCTGATCTCCTTTCCTTCACATGTGGTGTGAAGACGAAGAATAGACTTTCATACAAGACTTAAAGCATTTGTATGATTACTTGCTCAGCAATTTTGATACATGTTACAAAGAGAGATTATTTCTCTACGCATTCCGCATGTTATTTACGACAACGTCAATTCTCCAGTCTCTACAAAGAGCCAAAGTCGGAAGGGAAGAAACATAATTCAAAATCTCTTATAACAAAACTACAAATTACGAGCTTGACAATAGCATTCTGCATCTTTTTAATATCCTTGATCATAATGATACCAAAACACACGTTTTAGTATAAGTTACACTGTTATACATTCTGTACATCCTACACAGATAAAATACTTCTCTATGCATTCAGCATTTTATTCACCAAAGTCGAAAAGTTAGAATTTAGAAACATAATTTTAAATTGTATTACATACCACAACTACACGAAAAGTGCTAGACAATATCATTCTGCATCTTTTTTCATATCTTTGATTTTAACGCAGCTTTCAATCCCTCTTGACTTGTAGTTGTACCGTTTTCTCGTTGCTTCCGAAATTTTTCCTTGGCTCTGAAGAGAATTCCATGAACATCATCGAAATGAGGTCTGGTCGCCACTTTTGTAGCTTCAATCCACTCTTGAACCTTCTTGTATGGGCTAAGTATCCTAGCTCGATCCTCCTGATCCAATACCTGACGCCAGACCAAATTAATGATAAACATCCATCCATCTTGCTCTCAAGTAGGTAATAAATAAGCAGTCAACAGGATTCAGAGAGAAAATTGCAGAAACTTCATGTAGCTTACAGTAACATGGGTTAGTTTGGTCTTAAAGAAACCCAAAATATCTAAATTCATAGATAAATAACAGTGCATTCTTCACGTAGGCTAAACCAGACATAATACCTCACATTTATCGATTTGTTAAGACTGACAATGATCATCCTGAT
Organism: Corrigiola litoralis; assembly: GCA_901111285.1. Taxonomy (NCBI): domain Eukaryota; kingdom Viridiplantae; phylum Streptophyta; class Magnoliopsida; order Caryophyllales; family Caryophyllaceae; genus Corrigiola; species Corrigiola litoralis. The sequence continues at coordinate 20,687 of CAAKMY010094368.1, read as the reverse complement.
GCAAACTTTTTATTGAAGAAGTAAACATCGAATTAAATTTTGCTCACTTACAAAGTTGGATCTCTTCCTACTAAATACTAATTACCACTTCCTCCCTTATCTCAACTGGTGCTGTCTTCTCCAGCACCATGTTAAAATCAGTACTTGCCCATCTATCGCAAAGACTTCCGAGATCCAACCACATCCTCAACCCTTACAGTCTTTGTTTCAATAAAAATATGGAGTCAGCTTACTCAAAACTTTAAACGATGTTTTTATAGTATTCTGTTAATAGCAGGACAATTGATCAACTTTTTTCAAACTCTTTTGACTTGAAAAGGTCCTAGTTCACAAACATAACATTGCTCAAGAAAAACAGGAATGAGAAGATTAATAAAGAAAGAAAACTGCAAAAAGATAGACAAGGAGTTCAAGATCTCACCTCAAATTGCATGATCTCACACACGAGGCTAAGATCTGCTATAGAAGGCTGATAACTATCCAATAAGAACTTTCCATTCCCTTTGAGCCAGATTGTTTCAATACTTGACAAAGATGATTTCAAGATTTTCTCACCTTCCGCAGCAGCTTGAGGGTTTAAGGGTCGCCCAAGTGCAGGGGCAAGTGTAGTATTTACAACATAGCCCACTGGGTAGCAGGAAACAAGTAATCATGATACTTCATCCAAACCAATTACATAATAACAACAGCAAACAGGAAGGAGCATATTGAAGATTGTCAAGCAATTATATAGAGCTACATCCCAAAATTGGATTATGGAATAGGAACTAGGTTGAGCAATAAGCAAGTATGAATGAAAAAAGGGAACGTTTCCCGTTCAAATTAATGATTTATTAGAATGAATAACCACAAGAACTACCAAACATAGGTGGTATGTTCCAAAATTTTTAACATCTGGACTCTGAATCTAAAGTAAAAAGCTCCAACTCATATATCCCGTAGAAGAAAAGAAACGCCAAGACCATGCTTGGAGCCAAAATAAGTAGGTGCATGGATGAAGGTGATGGTGATTCAAAAAGGAGTGAAAGGTGGGGGAACCATTACCCTCATTTTGAGGGTAAACCAATACCCTACAGGAGGTGTGGGGAACTATTGCCCTCATTTGAGGGCATAACTATTACCATCACTCTCCCACCACCTCCACCCATCCATCACCGTTTATTTTAGCTTCATTACCCCCCTTAATCCATCACGCTCAATCCAAACTTGGATGTTCTTATATTGGAATTGTGTTTTCTGCTTAGACAACTGACAGCACTAATTGCTAATAGCAACTGAGCCATATATCTGACAGTAGTTGTTTCTCTCTTCCCTTTTGTTTTTAGTTTGTGCAGGTTTTGGTCCTAAAAGGGACACGGCACAGAGTACTCCTGGGGACCTAAAATGATTTAGTGATAAAAAAATTATACCGGCTGGTTGCCATCAGTCAGTATCGTTGGAGTCATCTCAAGTTCAAAAGTGGAGAAAAACACAAAAAAACTCGAGCTGTATATCCATTAATGTGAGATGACAATGGTAAGTAGCAAACAATCCATCTAATAAGAATTGGTGCTCCTACCCTTCAATCTAATAAAAAAGCCGCTGGATGCATCAGGAATGGTACAAATAGACTCTGTAAAATAAACAGGAGGATAAATCAGGATAAGAAAGAATACAGTACATGCACCCCGACGTAGATATGCATGATGCCAATCCAGCACTGAATGAATCTTAGCTCGCTTAGAAAGATCAGAAGGATACCTAATAAAAAGATAAGAGATGATGAGTATTGGGTCACATATCAGTGCAGAGTATGCTAGAGACATGAGACATCCAAGCCCTACTGTAATGCTGCGCAAACTAATCATCTTCAGAAAGAGTCCAGGCAGGAATTCATACCAATGATCCGCTACTCCAGGAAATGCGCAGGAGAGATATATAAGGATCGCATGACTGCAGAAATTTCCATGTGAATGATCAGCAGAATCCAATGTGCTAGAAATGTTAGCCGGACAAAATTATTCGTGATGACAGCTCAGAGTTTGAAAATTAAAGATCAAAAGCATCAGAACGAAAATACAAGAGGTGACTCCTATATTTAAGATTGGAATCTTTGACACCAATTTATAAAGTGCGGCTAGATCAGCCAAGTAAAATATATGCGAGCAGGCCATCCCTCTGGGTTTGTGAATAAATTTTGAGTTTACAATCATGTGAACTTGGTTTCAATTTTCCACCAACAGAACTTTGTCACAAAGCCTTTATATAGAACTTTGGACTTCCATGAGAGGTTATTGAGTGTTTTCTCTGGCTGAGTATGCATATATAGGGAAGATTATTTATTACAGATTCTTTTTCTCATTGGTGGTTCTGGTTGCATAAAGATGAGAGCAGAAAACAGATGAAAGCAGCTTCAGCAGTCTGTAAGGGCCTAAGAGGAAAATGAATTTTTCACTGGATGCTTCTGACTTCAAGCAATCAACTAATGAAAATAACATTCAGTATTTGAACTAGAATAGCTTCTTAGTCTTTAACTCTTTAGTGATGACTGGTGTGTCACCATTTTTTCTGAGAATCTCGAGTTGAACTAAGAATTGACCTATAAAGCAAAAGAAGCTATAAACAACAACAAAAGAATCAAAGGAATCTCAAAATTCAAGATTACTAGCCAGGGACCAAATAATCTAGAAATTACCTTTCAAACAGCCTAAATCTTCCATCAACTATAGCAGGAACTTGCCGCATGGGGTTTATCTCTAAAGTTTTATTAACAGAACAAATTACAGCTGGTCAGATATTTCAGCAAATAAAAGAATTCAGGCTCCAGGAATGCAAAATCAGGAGTATAATATTCCAAAACAAATACTTTGCAGCGAGTCCGGCAGAAAAAACAAAATTCTAGATTGCACTTGCAGTGATTAGGCATAGCACAGGGTTTCTCAATATGCAAAGCTGCACAGGAAGCAACATTTTTTCACTACTCAGATGTCTAGCTAGTCAGAAATGCAGTAACAGAAACTGCAAAAAAACTTCAGCATAGTGGCAATTAGAACCCTTTATTTTGAGCACATGCGAAACTAACTCCCACCAAACACACCCCAGTTTCGATTGTAACCAAAACACTTGGCTAATGCACATAATAGTCCGATGCAAGAATTGCATTACCTAGATCCCCTGACTAAGTTGCAAGACTATTACAATTTGCAGTCAACCACACATCACACATGACATGACAAGATAATTTCCCACCAAATTTCATCCCCAAAAAAAAAAAAAGTTGGAAAAGCAATATAATTAGTCTAAAAGTATCACTTGGTAAGACGGTCTATAATAGGATGAGATGAGCTTCTAAGGTTTTGGGGTGATGTTTCAATTGAAGTGGTAGAAAGCTCACCCCAACAACTGTATTCCCCACCTTGTCCTATTGTAGGACCGTCCTATCCAAGTTTCACCTTTTTCGCATATCTCAATTCCAGTATTTGGTTGTTATCAACATCATTTTTCTTTTGTACATGGGAACCCACATCTGCTACCTTAGGTGGACTCACGCACACCAATTAGCCAGCCACACTGTGGCTAGTGTGACAAGCTCTAACTGAAGAGGCATATGTACCAAGAAGGGTTTGAACATGACACCAAGAGGAATCTCACCTCCCTCAATAATCATCGCTTTGCTTACTTAAAGCTCAATCCACAATAAGCATCTTGTGTTCACAATTTCTGATGTGTTGTTATTCCACTCCAACATGGATATAAATATAAAATGAAAACCAAGAAATTTGTACATGAAAAGAATCACAGTTTACACTACAAAAGAAAAGAAAAGAATAAGTAAAGAAGAAAGGTCAAACCAGTAAATTCAGGAGATAAATGCTGGCCCTTGGAAATATCAACTTTGACCTCCTCAAAAGTGATATTGTTAAGCCTGCAACAAGAAAGATTAATGAGTTTAGAGAGCCCAATTAACAAATCAAATGAACCCAAATGATATGAAGATAGAAATACAGAAAGTAATGGGGAGTGAAAGAAAGAAAAAGGGAATCACTTGCAGAAAAGAATGACAGCTCGAGAAGGCTGTGACATGCGATCAACAAACAATTTCAGTGTCATCTTTCTTTCTTTCTTCTCTTTTGATGTTCACAGTGGAGATTAGACAGTAGTCAACGCTACCTTTCTTAAGTGATGAGGCTCAGAACGATATACTAGTTGATATATCATGCACCATATTCGCTTATATAAAATAATGCAACGTTCAACATAGTTTATAAATATGTCGACCCAAATAAACACAATACATACTCACCATTATAAAATATACAACACACATATTTATCAAGTATTATTAATTTTTTCTTCGCCAACAATGATCAATGGCACATATATTTTTCAATTGTGCTACTCATATCTATCCACATTCATCTCGAGCATGATGCTTTATAAAAGAGCTAGTTTGACATTTTTTCTGTGTTACTCTGATAGAATCTGGATTAAATTCAACAGTATAAACAGAAAAAACAAATCTATCTCAGCTCCGTTTAATTCCCGTCTGCAATCGACACACACTTTTGTCTCTTTATTCTTGATATTTCAAAAGAAAACCCACCTTACCGATTTTTTAACGATTTTTTTTCGGGTGAGAAATAGATTTACATCCAGGACTACATATCACCAGTTCATGACTTGCACGGGAATTCTGACAAATGTTTCAGTATCAGTTACAGACTTACTATTACATGTTCTGTATATGCTACAGAGAGAAATTAATCCTTCTCTCTGCATACAACATATTATGCACCAAAGTCAGGATGTAAAAAACATAATTCAAGATGGTATTCTATAGCAACACAGAGCTACACAGTATTCTTTCGAATCTCTGTCACATCTTTGATTGTAATGCTGTTTTTATGGCCCCTTGACTCCTATCATTTTCGCGTTGGTTCTGAAATGCTGCCTTGGCTTTGAAAAGGATCCCATGAACATCATCGAAATGAGGTCTTGTCCAAACTTTTGTGGCTTCTACCCATGCTTGAACCTTCTTGTATGGGCTTAGAATCCTAGCACGATCTTCCTCGTCCAAAAGCTGAAGGCAGACCAAATTGATAATGAATGTTCCATCTATCTCGCTTTCGAGCAGACAATAAAACAAAAGGGACACCGAGAAAACTAAAACTTCTTATAGCAAACAGGTTAAGGTTTGCGCTGAAAGAGACCCAAAATATTCAAAAGCCACAAATAAGAATATTCTTCAACTATACCACTATACCAGACATCGCCACAGAACACAAAATTGTCGAGTGGCAACAGCGAATAGCCAAATAGAGACTAGCTGGTCTTGTATGAGACTGCCTCACAGTGAGGCGGTTCCAAAGGTAGTATCGAAGCAATGTTACATTTGAAGATTACTAAAGCTACATGTCAGACTGGTGAGCGGTCTCATACAATAATTTCTGGTAGGCCATTTCTTACTTCCGGAATTGAATCTTTTCTTACCAGTTACCACATCCTTACCTATCTGAAGTGCACATGTTAGAACTAGATCTTGGCCATATTTCCCAAAAAAATCCCGAATCCAACAACTTCCTAAGACTCGTATAACGTTATGTTTAATTTTGCAGAAAAATACGATATTAATTTAATTAAAAATTTAGACAAAAGTTTTATAAAATGCTGTTGACAGCAGAAATTTTTATTAACTTTCAGATAGCCTTTTGGATTTGCGGTAAGTCCCACTTCACGGCGACTAGAGTGAGAGGATTAACGAAGAAAGAAAACAGCAAAAATTGGACAAGGAGTTCAAAATCTCACCTCTAATTGCATGATCTCACAGACAAGGCTAAGGTCCGCTATAGATGGCTGATAACTACCCACTAAGAACTTTCCATTCCCTTTGAGCCAGACTGTTTCAATTTTTGACAAAGATGATCTCAAGAGTTTCTCACCTTCAGCAGCAGCTTGAGGGTTTAAGGGTCGCCCAAGTGCAGGGCCAAGTGTAGTATTTAAAACGTAGATCACTGATAGCAGGAAACAAGTGATTGTTATAGTTACAACCAAAGTAATTCACATATTAGAAGCGAAAACCAGGAAGGAGCATATTAAGAGAACTGCCAAGACAATCACATAACATCACATTCCAAAGTTGCACTAGACACAAACTCAAACTAGGAAGGCCAACTGAAAGATTCCCAATGCATAGCCGTGAAGCAACACATTCAATTTGCACCAAGAAAAACATAGGTGGCATGTTGCATACTTTATAACATCTGCAGTCTGCAATCAATTTAAGGAAAAGACTCCAACACACATTGATTCAGAGAAATAGAATCTCCACGAGTTCTTTAAGTGGACTAGTAATTTCTGCTGAGACTACGGACAGTCCTGGGGGGAGGGGGGGAGGGAGGGGATCGAGATCTTCTAGGAACCCGAAACGATTCAAAGATCACAAAATAATCCAAGTTGCTGCACTTGCAGTCAATTGGCATCCTCAGAGTAGCAGCAAGTTCATAAGTGGAACGAAACCAAAACAAGTTGCAATCTATCTGTTCACAGTGATAAGTAGAAAACAATTCAATGATCGACCTCACAAAAAATCCTTATGCATAGTTAAGAAGCTGGCACTGTCTTAGTATATCAGATGGTGAATGTCAAAACAAGTAAAATGTATCATAGGAATGCTACATATAGATTTGGGCGAACAAATGAGGTCTGTTTTTTAGTTGGGTTTGTCAGCGTTAACAGCAGACAACCATTGAAGCCCACAAACCGAATGGGAGAAACAGGTATATGGCTGCCACTCAAACTATGATGTTTCACTTCCACACTCTAAAATTGTAAGTTTTAGTTTACCATACAATTAACACAAAAACTTGGGAAAGACTGTCCTAGGGTAGGACAAGGTGAATTTATGGTTTTACAATGAGTTTTTGAGAGTTAAAACCTCACCGCAAATCCTTAAAATCTCTCTACATCAAGTTTTACTCTAAAATCAGTACGGATGATTCTATCAAAAAAGAAAAACTGATGGTCATTTCTCAATCTGCTGCTGAACTGTTGACAGAAAGGAGACACACAATGGACAAAAAGGGAGAACAGTCAGGGAAAGAAAGACAGCATTACTTGAACCACGACGTAGATTTGAGTGATGCCAATCCAGCACTGAATGGATCTTAGCTCGCTTAGAAAGATCAGCAGGATACCTTACAAAAAGATGACAAATGATGACTGTTAGGTCACACAACAGTGCAGAGTATGTAAACGTTACCAGGCGTACAAGCCCTACTTTGATATGGTACAAAAAGAATCATCCGGACACTAAGGCCAGTGTGGGGGATTCTCACCAATGATCCGACACTCCAGGAAATGCGCAGGACAGATAAATAAGGATTGCATGACTGCATAAATGATCATGTGAATGGTCAGCAGAATCAAACATGTTAGAAATATTAATCGGACAAAGATTCTTTTATTTATGATAGTTCACCGAAAGATCTTTAAATTTAAAGACTGGGAGCATTACAGAAAGAGAATGATCCCTATTGTTCAGGAGAACTTTTATGAATTCATGAAATCCAGTGAAAACAATACTTTGTCAGAAAGCCTTTGAACAGCATATTAGACTTCCAAAGTTCGAAGAATAATTTGAGTTTGCAGACTTGAGGTTATGAAATTATGATGATAGGATGCCCTTTTCCTATCAGTGATTCTGGTTGCCCAAAGATGAGAGCAGAAAGCAGCTTCTGAAGTCCATACAAACTAGACAGCAGGAGAATGCATTATCACTGTAAATGCTTCGGACTTCAATCAATGAACATAACATCCAGTAATATAACTGGAAGCTGGATTTTTTGAGGAACGGGCTCCATACCGGCGTATAGAAATGTGTGATCTCGGAAAACATTCATTTCGTTGTCATTAGTATAAACTATTAAAAAAATAGCCTTGAGTGATGAGTAACTGGAGAGAATCTCGATCTGGGGAAAGAACCAGAAGCCAAAAAAAGATTCTACACAACCAGGAAAAAAACAGAAACTAAAGCAAGGTAAAAGAATCTCAAAATTTAAAGCAAAGACCATACTAGTAGCCACATATCCAAAAATCCAGAAATTACCTCTCAGACAGCTTAAATCTTCCATCAACTATTGCAGGAACTACGCGCAGTGGGTTTATCTCTAGAATGTGAATAATATGAACAAAATTACAATGTATCCCATATTTTAGCAAATTGAGAACTCGAGCACGAAGAAAATCAGCACGGAAGTATCAGTTCAAAAACAAATACATATCTCACAGAAGGTGCAAAATACATAACACTAAAGTGGACTTGCAGAAAACCAGAGATTAGGAATAAGACAGACCTACAGTGGAATTTAAAGATCCCCGGGGTAATCTAAGGAGAATGGAGTACGTAAAATTCATCAGATACTAATGATCACATGCTAGCTACCAGGATATCCATCCACATACTTCTAGGTCTGCTAGCTTTCCTATGTTAGAAGAACACTAAGAGCTTCACTAAATTTAGCAGATAATTAATCATATATATGGCCCTGTGATACTAGAGGGTCAATGACACAAGACTCTAATTACTTTTCTAATACTCAACTCACATTTTCCAAATGATCACATGCCATTTCTCCAAGAAAAAAAAAATACACAATAAAATTCCAAAACCCATAAATTAATACAACAAAAGAACTGAACTTTACTCCCAAATATTTGATTGTTAACATCTTCATAAACCTTTGCTAAGTCCACTCTCAACTCACATAAAAGGCCTTCATGTTCACAATTGTACACCAGTCACATGCCATATCTCTCCAACATGAATATACACAATAAACCGAAAGTCTTGAGACCGTCTAATTTTACTTCATCTTAAATGGTCACTTTTTCGCTTAAAGTGGTTATTTTAAACACAGTGTTAATAAAAAGTGACCACTTTAACTCAAGTTGCGAGTAAGTCTAACTTTAAGTTAAAAACACAAAAACCCAGAAATTTATACAAGAAAAGAACTGAACTTTACTGAACAACAGCAAGAAAAAAGGTCTAAAAGAAAGTTCACCAGAGAATTCAGGAGATAAATGCTGGCGCTTGGCTAAGTCAACCTTGACCTCCTCAAAATCAATCTTATTAAGCCTGCAACAAACATAAAAAGATTCATAAGTGTACATAACCCAACTAAAGTACCTGCTCAACCAACAAATAAATATGGGTTATGCAGAAAAAATGACAGAAAATAATTAAAAGTGAAAGAAAGAAGAAATACTTGCAGAATAAAATGACAGCTCGAGAAGGCTGTGACAGACGATCTGCATACACTTTGAGCGTCATTGAGGTTCTGTCAATGGTGATCACTGGTTACTGAATACTGAAGTGCTTGTTTAAAGCTTCTTCTTAGCTTATGGTTTGATGCTGACTTTTGATACAATAAAAGACAATCTTGATATTTTCAAGACCATTGGTCAATATTAATCTCAACTTTCGACGAGGCCAATCGTCCAAAGTTGAGATCATTGAAATCCAGTTCGGCTTATTTTAAAGTTGTCAAAGTTATAGGATAAACCGTCAATTTTTAAAAGGCCAAATTACCAAATTGATATGAAAAACACATAATTTTGACAGATTGGTATATATATATATAAAAACTCAATTTAGTTGTTGTTAAAGTGTTAATTATGTACTAATGGTAGCTTACGACCTTTTTATATTTTGCGAAGGTCTGGACGCGTCATAAAAGTTTGGAAATTACAGAAGTATAAATTGTAACATAATTAAATTAATTTCGCTTTGTTAAATAAAGATGAGATGGCCATTTTGTTCTGTTTATTTTGTTTTTGATTTTATTTTTTAGAACTTTTTAAACATTTCAAAACTTTAATTGTTTATGTTTTATTTTGTACTTTAATTTTCTAAAATTTTCTGAACTTTTCGAAATTAAAGAGCAATATACAATAAAGTAAATAGGTGAGCTTTTACTAAAACAAAAGTATTGAACCATGTTGGAATAATATGTAGTTGATTTTAAAAAGAAAAAAAAATTCCAACATCTTGGTGAATATGTCTAAATTAAGTTTTTTATATACCAATTGTCACTGGAGGTAGTTCTTATACCGATGTGTCAAAATGCGTAGTTTCTTATACCGGTAATTTGGTAATTTTTAAAACAGACGGAGTCATGCTGACCCAATAAAGACATATAAATATGTAACTTGACCGGAGCCTTTAATAGCTGTAATCTTGTTAGGAGTTTGTCTACTTTTATTATAAAAACAGTCGGTATTTTAGGGCTCGTTTAGTATCAGTGTTGGTTTTCAGTTTTCAGTTTTTTTGAAAACCAAAATCCCAAGTCCACTCCACTGAGCAACCATTGCTGGCAGGGGAAGAAATATTTAGCCAATTCGTAGGAATTGAGATCCTATGTTCAGCAATAGCTCTTAAGATGTTTAGTTGTTTAGGTATAAAAACTTGAATGCTGTTGAATTCACTAGCCATGAATCATGAAATGTGCTAGTTCTCTTTGTATTTCGACATCCCTTCAGGAGAGGACCGACCAAATGAGGAAAAGGAATCTGGGAATTATTTCAACACAATCGTATAGTTCGTAGTGTCTGATTAAACAGACTAGCAGTACCTACCTTAGACAGGAAATACCAGTGCAGTTGCTTTGGTGATACTTAAGCTTATTTGCTTAAGCGAACATATAACAGTCCTTATTGCTATGAAACATACATGCAACTGATGGTTTAGTCCCTGACAAACTGTTCAGTTTGCATTTCTGCCAACTGTTCAGTTTGCATTTCTGCCTACAGCTTCTCTGAATCGAGGGCGATCCTGTCTCAGAAGATGTTTGTGAACATCGTCGAAATGAGGCCTTGTCTCGTTTTTTATGTTCTCAATCCACTGCTGAAGTTTCTTGTATGGGCTGAAAATCTTGGTTTTCTCTTCCTCATCCAGAACCTAAAGAAGGAAATCATTTACTAGTTCACTTCATTATCTAAGAAAAGAAATAGAAGCATATATGAAGAATGCACAGCGCTGAGTGCTTAGCGCAAGGAGTCCAAAATTTTCTATGCAAAAAGAGAAGCAAAGGTTTAATCTCAAATTGATTTGGTCGGCTAACATGAATCATCATGAGGGATCGTTATAAGTTAGAAATCTCTATAGTTACCTCAAATTGCATAAGCTCACATATAACGCTAAGATCTGCTATTGATGGTCGGTCATAACCCAATAAGAATTTCCCTGTATCCTTCAGCCAGTAACACTCCAGATTGGACAAGGCAGACTTCAAGATCTTTTCGCATTCAGCGGCAGTTTGAGGATTCATTGTGAGTCCACGAGCTGGAGCAAGTATGGTGTTCAGGAGATATCCCACTGAAACAAATGAGAGATTATTAAGCAACAAAAAAAGCCAGTTCAAAATATCTTTTTCAGGTTTGATTTTGACACAATCGCTCTTGATCAGGGCTCCCTCTAAACCCGAAGCGAGAGCACATGTTAGAGCCAGTTTTTTTTTGTGACTGGGTGAAGGATGAAAAACGACCACTAATGGGATAAGATCTCACCCCTGCCTTTAAACGAGAAGCCCTCGTCGGAATCAAGCAGCACAATAGTTTGACTTGATGTTTTAGCAAGTTAGCGAAGAGATTCTATATAACGGATTAAGATATATGTTCAATGTGTGAGAAGACCTGTCATCTCAACCAAAAACCTAAGTTGATGGTTGAGACCCAATCAATTGTTATATCCAAATAGAATGTACGAGTATTACTTGCACCATGGCGCAGATGGCAATGATGCCAATCCAACAGTGAATGAACTAAAGTCCTCTTCTTTATATCAGCTGGATACCTAAGGATAAACAACCAGATAAACGCTTGAAAAACTAAGCAAATCAACCATGGGAAAACAATGGCAATAATATACAAGGAAACTCTGGAGTTTGAAGTGCATAATATTTCAATCATTATACTTGAAAATCAACAAAGAGTTGAGACAACTCACCAGTGATCTGCTACATCAGGAAATGCAGAAGCGAGGTATATAAGGATTGCATGACTGTGAAAACACAAGAGATGAGCAAAAACGATAAACGTGGAAATCAAAATTCAATCATTTGATACTTTTTAACCAGTGAGTGCATGAATCCTCGGAATAGAGCTCATATATTTCCTTGAAATAGTTAAGATTACCTCTCGAACAACTTGAAATTGCCATGAAATATCACTGGAACCTCCATCACAGGATTAATCTCTGCAAGTTCACCAGTATAAACAGCATGCTTATGAAGTTATCAAATGCGAAAATTGGAAGAAATGGCACCTTACAAAAGCAATCATGAAACATTTTACGCATTGCTACTAAGCTATAATGGACCAAGGTATGATCCCGCTATTGTCAAATGTCAAACATCGTGATGATTCGACATGAATTATAGATCTTGGTACGAGTATTATTGTTGGTACTGTAAATCTAACATTACAATCAATAAAAAGGGAAGAGCTTAGTAACCTGCGAATTCAGGGGACAAGTGTTCTTGATTGAAAAGCTCAATGGTTATCTCCTCGAAATCAATTCCATTAAGCCTGCCACATACAGCGAGTTTCGTACCAATCAATGCTAATGGAAAGTACAACTTATGTATTTTCATACGAAAGTTTTAAGCATTTATAAAAATTAATAGGAATTCCATATTATTATTACTAGTTCATTATATCAAGAATCAGGATTTGGCAAAATGGTGTCTTTTCCACCTTCCACTGGAGTTAGATACTTATCTCCGATATTATGCGCTTCTTATAGTCAAAAAATCATATCTATCCATGACACTTAGCAAGAACAATATTGCTACATAATACTCTCAAGCACGCATATAGCTAGGGAAGGTGGAAAAGAGGACATAAATCTATGTACTCCTAATATGAAGGTGAAAGGAAAGAGTTGAATACTTGCAGAACAGCATGACAGCACGCGTTGGTTGAGACTTCTGGTCACCATAAATTCTGAGCATATCTCCTGCCATACTCACTTTCTCACTATCTGTATTCTTTGATCATTCAAGTGAAGACTACAAGAGTACGTGGTGGTGACTCTCGAGTAGAAGACTATAAATAGAAACTAAAGAACCTTTGAAGTGGGCCATAGTCCTTGAAAAACACTTAGTAATGGCTGTCTTATTCTAACTATTTAGACCAGTAACTGGAATTATCACGTTTGGGATTCAGAATTTTAGATGCTACTGTCTTGTGTTTGCATTTGTTAGCCGATAGCCACCTAAATGGGAAACGATCTAGTATACACGTTGAATAGATGTATACTCTAGGTGTCAAAGTGATTTGAATCCATATCCATATCCTTTTCTTGGAGGATGCCATATGGTCTTTTAAAGTCCCCATCGAAGAGACCTTGGCATGACAACAAAAACATAGGATGATCATGGCTGGTCCTACTATGAATAATATCGTCGCACTCATATAATCATAACATTCATCATAAGCAATTACAATGCTCTCCCTTTCTTACTTTGCATAGTATCTACACTTCACCAACATAGAACATGCGTATAAAAACACAACGTTACTAATGCCTTTAAAAAATGACTTTAGCACAATCCGGATAAGAGGGGTTTAGGGATATATATGTACTTATTCTTGTTATACTGATGAGCAACAGGCTACTTTTGATTGACTCTTAAATTGAAATATGTCAATCATCCAGTGGAGTATTACTTTATTATAATAGAAATACGAAGAGTTAATTAGCCAAAACAAACAAAGCACTATGAATTTTTAGCACCTATCGAAGATAGAAGGACATAACAGTCCTAAAAGAAAAGAAAAAAGCTTCTTTCAGGCGTGCCTCTTGTATTCATCATAAACCTTAGTGATATACGGAGTATATGAAAGTGAGGAGTGAAATTGAATTAATAGTTGAGACTTTATCCTGCTAGAAATATCACGTGTGCATAAGTGCATTATCCCCAGTTCCACACCATCCCTTAAATTATGCTTAGGCCTCTTTTTTTCAACTTAGTTCCTTTTAGTTCAATTCAGTTTCATTCAGTTCCATTCAGTTTAGTTCAATTCAGTTCCATTCATTTCAGTTCAGCTCTATTCAATTCAGTTTAGCTCCATTCAGTTCAGTTCAGTTTAGTTCAGTTCAGCTCCATTCAGTTCAATTTCATTTATTGATTCTATTATAATTAACATCACCATTATTGCATTATTATTAATATCTTTATAATTGATATTATCATTGTTATAATACATTTTTAAGACAATTATTCTATTTCTGATTATTATATAGTTAAAACTCTATAAACGTATTTATACTAGTATTACGCCTACTATCTTCATATAACTATTCTATTGATATAATTAATATTCTTAATATTGCTATCATTGTTGTTATAAAAGTTAATTATGGTCAATAACATTATTCACCATCTATTATCATCTATTTATGAGTAACAAATTAAACACCATTTCACTAGTTCAATTCAGATCAATTTACTAGTTTAGTTTAGTTTGGCTCATTAGTTTAGTTCAAATTATTAGTTTAATTTACTTCAGACTAGTTCACGAGTTTAGTTCATTTCATTAGTTTAGTTCAATTTATTACTTTGGTTCAGTTTAGATTAGTACACTAGTTTAGTTCAGTTCAATTCACTAGTTCCGTTCTGATTATTCTCTAGTTTAGTTTAGTTTAGTTCAATTCACTAGTTCAATTCGGATTAGTTCACTAGTTTAGTTTAGTTCAATTCACTAGTTCAGTTTATTAGTTTAGTTCAATTTATTAGTTTAGTTCAGTTCGGATTAGTTCACTAGTTTAGTTCAGTTCAGCTAACTAGTTCATTTCAATTCAATAGTTTAGTTCAATCTATTAATTTAGTCCAGTTCGGATTAGTTCACTTGTCCAGCTCGTTCGGCTCACTAGTTCGGTTTAGTTCATTAGTTTAGTTCAGTTAATTAGTTTACTTCAGTTTGTATTACTTCACTAGTTTAGTTCAGTTCTGTTCAGTTCTGTTCACTAGTTTAACTCATTAGTTTTGGTCAGATTAGTTCACTAGTTTAGTTCAATTCGACTCATTACTTCAATTCAGTTCACTAGTCTAGTTCAATTTTGTTCATTAATCAAGTCTAGTTTACTAGTTTAGTCCAGTTCAGTTCACTAGTTTAGTCCGATTCAGTTCACTAGTTCAATTCAAATTAGTTCACTAGTTTAGTTCAGTTCATTTCACTAGTTCAGCTCATTAGTTCTTTTCAAATTAGTTCACAAATGTAGCTCAATTCAGCTCACTAGTTCAGTTCAGTTCATTAGTTTAGTTCAATTTATTAGTTTAGTTCAGTTTGGATTACTTTACTTGTTAGTTCAATTCAGTTTACTAGTTTTTCAGATTGGTTCACTACTTTAGTTTAATTCGACTCCCTAGTTCAGTTCAGTTCAAGAGTTTAGTTCATTTTAGCTCATTTATCAAGTCTAGTCAATAATAATAATAATAATAATAATAACACATGATAATTTAATGTAATAATGATAATGATGATAATAATAATAATTATTATTATTATTAGAGAATGATATATAAAGACAAATAATAAAAAATCACTAATAATAACAATATAAACTATCTCTTCAATTTAGTTACCTTAAATTAAGTTAACTTAAGTTAGATTAAATTAAATTACGTTCACTTTAGTTCAATTCAGTTCAGTTCAGTTCCATTCAGTTTAGTTCAGTTCAGTTCAGCTCCATTTAGTTCAGCTCCATTTAGTTCAGTTCCATTCAGTTCCATTCAATTCAGCTCCATTTCAGTCGAAAAGAACAGGGCCTTATTCCTAGGTGATTTGCCGTTCAAAGAAGCCTTATTCCTAGGTAATTTGTTGTTCAAACAACTAATCATGACATGTTTCGATTATCTAAAATGTCCATAAAGGTCACATACAAATTCTTAGAAAAGTAGACAAAGTCTTATAAGTTAAATCTACTTGAGCTAATTAGAAGTCCAATTCAAATTATAACTTTATATGCCCGTATTGGATCAACATATATAACTGCATTTTTTTATTTTTTGATAAAAATAAACGGCCTCTTCAGATCACCAACTTCCATTAAGCACGTTACAAAATAGAGGCAGAGAAAAACACATGGAAAACGAACGCGCAAAATACAAAAGTGAATGAACTGACAATGACACGTTATGGTATCTCCACTGTAAAGATACTCAACCAATACAATTATCGGACTATTTGTTTGGTTTTCAAGTGGAAAAGTCGATAAAACATAAGCACATGATAAATGATGTCCAACTATTAAGCCTTCTGCTTGAAGCTGGCAATAACTTCAAAGAGATGCTGGTGAACTTCATCAAAATGTGGGTTAGTTGCCTTTTTCACATCCTCCATCCACTGCTGAACTTTTTTATAGGGGCCAAGCATCCTGTTCCTGTCCTCTTCAGACAACATCTGTGCAACATATTTAGTAACATGTAAAAATTAATTATAGTAAGCTATTTGGTAATCTGCTTCAAACTACAACATTAAGGAAAGTTAGCTAGTGTATTAGCTTACATTAAGTTGCATAATCTCGGACACAAGGGAAAGATCAGCAATAGAGGGTTGATCACTTCCTAACAAGAACTTGGTGTCACCCTTAAGCCACACTGTCTCGATGGTGGTAAAGGATGCAACCAACTTTTGTTCACATTCAGCTGCGCCCTGTGGATTTGGCGATTTTCCAAAGAGAGGCGCCAATATTGTGTTTACTAGATATCCCACTGTGTAAGGAAAAAAAGACTAGTAAGAAATTGGAGCTCCATAAATCTAGAACTGAAATTACAACATCACTTATCAACCCAAGCAAAGCTACATAGTGATATAGATGCATTACTCGCGCCATAACGTAAATTGGCATGATGCCAGTCCAGGACGGAGTGAAGCTTAGCCCTCTTGCAGAGATCAGTTGGATACCTATAATATGGATTCAATAGAAAAAACAGTTCGTAAGATCATTCATCGTGTCCCATGTAAGAATCGAATTCACCCAAAATAGTCAATGTCTTTAATTAGAATAATTAAGCATTCATCATTTCTTCTATCTGATTAGCTCTCATAGATGTAAATAGTTTTTGACATGGTAAAGTCCATTCTATAGTTCATGAGTGTGAGACACCTCCAAAATTAAACATATTGGTCACAAATCTGACATCAGAATCAGGGCACCCCTAGTCCCCTGCATTCCTGTACCCGGCTAGAAGTCATATCGCAACCATGCCTAAGAAAGCTCATGACATACGACTTTGGTGGAACTTTTGGACTAGGGTAATAAGTTTTAGA
Organism: Corrigiola litoralis; assembly: GCA_901111285.1. Lineage (NCBI taxonomy): Eukaryota > Viridiplantae > Streptophyta > Magnoliopsida > Caryophyllales > Caryophyllaceae > Corrigiola > Corrigiola litoralis. Next base: position 3,377 of record CAAKMY010094368.1, on the reverse strand, counting down.
AAAAATTGGTAGAGCTCCTCTATATAGATGGGTCATTAACCAGTTAATCTTAGTTTTCTTTTTTAATTAGTTGAGGAGAGGGTACAAAGTCACATATAAGAATCGAACAACGTAACGCATAGATGAGAATATATGGCTTGTGGCGGCAACGTTATGTGCAGAAAAAATAGTGAGCTTACCAGTGATCAGGGACATGATAAGCGCAGGCAAGGTACATGAGAATGGCATGGCTGCAAAATGCAAATACAAAAGGGGGTAAAAAGATCTGAGAACACCAGCTTAATAGTTGACCTTTTGCTCTAGATTTAATAAGGTTAATTGACAAATCTACATATGCGATATAACTACCTCTCAAATAAAGTAAAATCCCCATGAGCTATTGCTGGAACTTTCTTCAAAGGATTGATAGCTGAAAGTAGGTCAATGCAAGCAACATCAGCCTTCTTGCTGTGCATAGGGGAGGAGACTATTCACCTCAACTTTAACTTAATCAAGAATTCATTTTCATGCAATGTATTTTATACTGACGTATATCTTAGTCCTCCTTAATTATACCTCGCCTTGAGTGAGCTCCATATTGGGTTGTCATTGTTGTATTTTTATGTAATACGGAGTATCTCAAAGATAATGAAATTATAGTAGCATACCTTGATATTCTGGGGTTTCGGAAGCGCCACTGAAGAGGGCAGTTGTCACCTCCTCAAACTCGATTCCATTAAGCCTTACAAATTTTAGTTGTTAAGATTTTAATTGACATAACTTGAAATCTGCCAAACATAGATATTCAAGGATAAAAATATGAAGAGAAGAGTTTAATCAAGTCTCTTACTTGCAGAAAAGGATAACTGCTCGAGTAGGTTGTGATTTCCTATCACCATAAACCTTAAGCGTTGCCATTTCTCTTTTCTATGTAAAGTAAACTAACGTCTAATATTTAAGTTTTGATCTTAATACTTTAATAGCAGGTAGTGATGAGCTATTTCATAATGTTTATGTATTTATACATACTAGCTAGGAGTCTAGGACTATAGGACACATCTTGAAATACAACGTGAAGCTCATCTCTTGCTCCGTTGCCTCTATAATATTGTTTTTGGCTATCATCATTCTGCCATAACTAACAGCTCAAATGATTAGTGGGATAGCACTCAACTAACTCGTGGTTTAACGTTATCACGTACATGCGTGTAATAAGAGTTGACTTGCGGAGATAACTTGGTTGGTACATAAATCCTCTGTCCCAACAAATAGTTTACACTTGGTTTGAATTCCTCACACATATTCAAACCAACAAACCAAGTGTGAACAATCTGTTGGGATAGTGGAAGTAGCAAAATTCCATTTGTTTCTACTGTAGGACTTTTCACAAACGTTTGGATAACTTTCAAGAAGAGTTTCATTTTCTGCTCAAACTTTTGTTTTATTTTCCACTTATTCCTCACTAAGGCAATATGTTTGAAGTTTGGTTTCGAAAAATCCTGCTCAGGCTTTCCTTCCAGCTCGTTTGGTATGCAATTGGGATTGGGATTGAGAATTTGGGTGGGAATTTGATTGGGAGTAAATTGTTGGGAATTCATCTTTTAAATCCCATGACCATGTTTGGTATGACTTAAGAATTGATTAAGAAGTACTACTATTTGGTAATAAAAGGGCAAATTACTTATATACTCTATTTAAATGAAAAGTGAGTGTGTAAGATTTGTGGATGAGTTTTTAATGAAGGGTACTTTAGTAAATTTAATGAGAGGCTGAATTCCCAACACCAAATACAAGCATCCCTGATAATAGATCATTGAGAGTTGGGACTCTCAACTCCCATTCTCAACTCCCACTCCCAACAAAACAAATAAGGGAATTTGTATAATTGGGAGTTCAACTCCCATTCCCAACCCCAACTCCCTCTAAACAAACAAGCTGTTAGTGTTTTTTTTTTTTAACAAAAGGACTGGGTCTGGGATGGTTTCATTAAATCTAGAGCTGATCATCGGCCCGGCCCGGTCGGGCTTCGGGCAAGAAAAAGCCCGGACCCGGCCCGGTCGTGGTTCGGGCCATTTCCGGCTTTTTTCGCACTTCGTTTACGATTTTTATACTTAGCATAACTTTCACCTCGGGTATTCATTTGAGGTGATGTTTTTTAAATCCACTTATTATTTTGAGATCTACGCAGTTGTAGTAATAAAAATACAAATTTCAATAATAAATTTAAAATAAATTTTCAGAATACTTTTAGCATTTTTTTTACTTTTTACCTAAAAAGAGCTATAAACAAACAGTAATTCAAAACTTCGGACTTTTCGGACCGGGCTTTGGGCTTGAGCCTAGGTACAAACCCGGCCCGAAATCGGGCCAGGCCGGATCGGGCCATCGGACCGGGCAAATTAGATCAGCTTTGATTAAGTCATATCCATATGACCTCTATAAATGAAATCAACATACAACAAAAAAGGAATATAATATATGAAACAAAAAGCTTCTCTAATATTAATGATGATCCTTTGTATAAGATCTAACAATTTTGCATACCATCTATTCAATCTTTACTTCAATATAGCCTTTGTATAAGTGAACTCAAGTCTCTTTTGGGTGGTTGTTCTATTAAATTCTATGATGCGTTCAATATATGTGAAAATTGTCAATAGTTACTCTAACAGCCCCAGCAGCCCCATTCATTTTGAACCATGTTGCTCTTTATCAGTGAAAATTGAAAAACATTTTTGTGATTCATTTTTCTGGAAAACAGCAACGAAGGCTCAATCTCATCGTTCTTCTTCAACTTCTTCTTCATTTACTTTTGGTTGAGCAACTTCAGCCCAATTGTGTGCAGTCTAAGCTTCACAGCATGACAGGCTGACAACAACGGGAATGTCCTTAATGGGTCAATACAGTCACACGGCAGGAAAGGAAAAAAGGAGCACTACTCCTCAATTATGGTATTATGGGGCGAAATTCGAAAAAGTGGGTTGCCATGCTAAAGAGATTTACTAGAACTTATGGGCCTTAGCTTCTCTGCTAGTCATTTGCAGATTTTTAGACTAAAGACATATATTATGACGGGGTTCTGATGTTGGGACTTTGGACCACGTGTGAACCTGACCAGACCATTAAATGTACTGCTAAGTCTGCTAGGATAATTATTCAACATGGCTTCTTCACTTTATTTAATTTTCCATTTATTAACAAAGATAGTGGTACTGGTACAGTATCGCGATAGTGGTCGGTGGTGCTGTATCATGAGTTATATTTATACATACAGTGTTGGTGGGATATCGTTTGGTCCCATACAAAAATAATAAAAATACCTTTCTTAACCTCAAAAATATAAACAAATAGTATAAGGGTAAGTCAGGGTCGAACCCACAGGGAGATTGGAAAAACTA